>OZ010668.1:44881679-45169179 GCA_963932185.1 Troglohyphantes excavatus | reverse complement strand
TGAATTGTTATGTTAAAATTAATTACAATACAAATCAATAGATAAGTGAAATTTTTCGCGCATTAAAATGAAAATGAAAACTAACACAAGTTTGTATTTCACATTTAGTTAGGAAGTTATCGATTAATAAACCGACAACTCTTTAGCAGCTAACCAAATAAAATTGTTGGGTAAAACTTCACACATAGTTTGACACAAAAGGAAAAGTTAGAAATTCGATAAACTTTTTATGGTTAACTTTACTAAATTTTAGTTATAAACACCACACTGGAAATTTATATATTGAAACAGTTTGCATTAAAACTGGACCAGATATCTGAATTTGAAACTTGTGAAATAACCAATTAAGTCATACACAACTTGCTTAGAAGGCAACCTTCAGTTTAATTAATTAATATACTTTTCTGACGAAGAAGGTAAGTAAACAGTACTATATTATAACCTGACAAAATCTCGAACTCTGTTGTTATGCATTTGGATCTTTTTTCAAATAAACTCTTCAATTATTTACAGACATGAGTAATTCATAAAAAAGTTGAAACTTAAAACACAAAAGAGAAATCGGTTGGTGTTATAAAAAAATGAGTAGTAAAGTATAATATCATTGAACTTAAAGGATTTCATAAAGGCTAAGGTAAGATGGGAAGAGGGGGATATGGTAAAATAGGTATTTTTAAATTAAATTACACATTGTTAAACTTATATTTTGATATCGTTCTTTTTTTTAATTTACTTGGTTTATGGAATACATTTTAGCAAAAAAAAGGTGTGTTTAATTCAAGTCCAGTAGTACACACAAAATAAAATATGCATGAAAACTTCTATATATAAACTATTAAAGTCGAATTATTTAACAATATTCTTGGGTTTTGTATAAAAGAGAAACCTTTTAATAAATTCTAATAGAAAAAAATCTACTTTATTTAGCTTTTTTTAATAATTTTGTAAAGTGGAGAAAATGGGTAATCGAATTATTAATGTTAAAGAATAGGAAATTCGGAAATTTTTAAGAATCTTGGGAAAAAGTGCAATATTCTACAAAAATATGAATTTTGAAGTTTATAAACCACAAGAATTAACTTTTATATATTTAACACTGTATATATGTTAAAATAATTAATTTCCATACTTGCTGTTTATAAAACAAACTGTCAATAAAAAGAATACATTTTGATAACAAATATCACGCAATTTGCTGGAACCTTTAGAACATAAACAATACAACATGGATTCTTGAATTAAAATAAACCACAAATTATACTAGCAGGCGTTCTTTTTTGAACAAAATAAACAAAAAAAGTCGATTTTTTTTTCAAAACGGCGGATTATAACTTGCTTTTAAAAAACAGTCCATTAATAATCATATGTTTTGAGTTTTTAAGAGTTGATGTTTCGATGATGATGATATTTGTACTATTTAACTTTTTGCTTTTTTACATGAAAAATTCAATGATTTCCACTGGTTACCTCATCAATGAATCAAAGTAAGTTACCTTAGAAAATAAGTTATTAAAAATATTAAACAACAGCAACATCAGAATTAAATAAAAGTATACGATTACGTTTCCAATAAATAAGCGAACACTTTTATAAAACAATTGTAATTTTACATTTTTTTCCCCAACAGAAATCGGACTTTGAACGAAGAAAAAAAAATCGCGTTGTTTTGTCCACTTTCCGCCACCTTACCCTACTTTTATCAAACAAAAAAGACGGAAAGATAAATAATAAAATACACCCGTTGAGATAACAACTCAAGATATGGAAAAGAGATTTACATAATGACAACGCTTAGGAGGATAAAACGGAAATAAAGAATTCACTCAACCGTACGCTGCGTTTGAATGAATGAACAAGGTAGCAGAAAACTCGCGTTTTACGGTTCATTTCTGAAAATGAAATCTAGAACTTCTGGAGTTGTAGCAAAACGAAATCTTGGTAAAATAAGTGCATAATAAACATTCCATTAGCTCGAAACTATACAAAATCACGCCATAATCTACAACTTCATTAGAAATATATTGTTCATGAATTAACAAAATAATTCTATTGCATACAGTAAACTGCCTATTTTAATACATAAAGCATAACTGAAAGATATAACTTAGTAACTGTACAAATAATTTAAACATGAATCTGTATGTAATAAACGTCAATATTTTAATGTATAATTCAAAAACAAATTCATTTCCTAACAGAAGAATCTATTTACTCATTTCATGATTATTAACGTTACTTTTATTACGTTAATAATCCATTAGCTCGATATATTTCCATTAGCCAAAAGCTATACAAAATCACACCACAATCTATAAACGCTCTAGAACTATCTTGTTCAATAGTTTAAAAAAAATTCTATTGCGTACAGTGAACTGCCTATTTTAATACAAAAAGCATCACTTAAAGATAGGACTTAGTAACCGTACAAACAATTAAAACATGAATCTGTATTTAACAAACGTCAAGGTATAATTCAAAAACAAATTCATTTACTAACAGGAGAATCTATTTACTCATTTCATGATTATTAACGTTACTTTTATTACGTTAATAATCCATTAGCTCGATATAATTCCATTAGCCCGAAACTATACAAAATCACACCACAATCTACGAACGCTATAGAACTATCTTGTTCACGAGTTAAAAAAAAATTCTATTACGTACAGTGAACTGTCTATTTTAATACAAAAAGCATAACTTAAAGATAGAACTTAGTAACTGTACAAACAATTAAAATATGAATTTGTATGTAATAAAATATGCCAATATTTTAAGGTACAGCCGCGGAAAAAAAAAACGAACCACCGATGATTAATTCGTTAGTTTTTATAGTAGAGCTAAACTTAATATACCATTTTGTAGGGAATAAAGTCTACTATACATTGATATACAAAAAATTTGCATAGGGGACTATCTTCATACTCGAATCCGCACCAACTTTAAAATTTTCAATAGCAACACCTACTTTTGATAGCGCAGAAATGTTCCCCGCCCTCAAAATAATCTAAATACAAATTTTGGTTAATTTCCTACATTTATATGCAGAGATATTAGACAATATGTATCGATCTTATTTGAGGGTATACTTCCACAGTGAACAAAGTATTAGTGAGACTTCGAAATAAAGTACACTGGTAGAAAAGTCGTAGTTCTTCTTTTTCCATGGTCATTCATTCCCCCACTCCCGTATACCCTTCGCCTCTATATAAGAATTTAGAATATTATGCCAACGCGATCACAGCGCTTTTAATTCTCAAAATTAGTAGATTTCTGTTAAGTTCTGCAGATTTTAAATTTGTGTATGACCCCTTAAATGATCATTTGATGCACATTATAATATTGCCAAAAAACTACAAAGAGGAAAATCATGAAATTTTAGATATGCATATAAAACGCTTTTCTGAATCCATCCCTATCAAAATATAGCATGGCTGCTATTCATAAATTTTATGAATATTAATATCCTAATTTAAATAAAATTAAAAAATATACATATAAGTAATGAAAGTTAGTGTATTTTATTTGGGTTTTTTAGAAGTAACACAGATAAAAATATCAGCTTAATAAAATTATTATTTCGAAAGATACGATTAAAAGTTTAAGAAATTCATTTAACATTACGAGTTCTAAACTTTCGATATTCATAATTAAAAAACTACTTAACCAAATGACTTGCAAATTGATATTCAACGATAAATTTTGTCCTAGATTTTAAATATTGTATCAAAATTGGGTGTTGCTATTGGAAATTTTAAAGTTGGTGCGGATTTTAATATGAAGATAGTCCCCTATGCAATTTTTTTGTATATCAGTGTATAGTAGACTTTATTTCCTACAAAATGGTATATTAAGTTTAGCTCTACTATAAAAACTAACGAAATAATCATCGGTGGTTCGTTTTTTTTTTCCGCGGCTGTACAATACGAAAAAAAAATTCACTTACTAATCTGAGAATCTATTTTCTCAATTCATGATTATTAACGTTCCTTTTATTACGACAATAAAAAACCCTTGACGCGCAAAAAACAGCTCTAAGCTATCTGAAGGAATTAAGTACTTTTAGTGCTTTGAGATTTGAAACAGCTGAATAATGTTGTAGTAAATAAACAATAGTTTTACCTTTAGATGTTCCTATACTTCTTGAAATTCGATAATAATTTGTAATACATGTAATAAATTGCAAATTAAACATTGAGCGAGCGGTGTAGAACTCGCATTTTAGACGCAGGTGAGCAAAGCCATAAAGATTACTTGCCTAGGAGATCGCAGTAACTTCAATTAATGAATTTGTAGTCGAACGCAATGTTCAATATATATTGTCCGTTTTAGTACTTTTAAGTAATAATTTTGGAGGATATTAAATAAGAACACATTTTACGATAGGAAAGCTTAAACTGCAAACATATTATTTTATTTAATCTTTACTGCTCTTTTTTCTTTCTAGAAACTAATTATATATATAAAAATATCTTTTTTACGTTGGATCTTAAAAATCTTTCTGACGACGGATCTTAAAAAATGGTGTGACGTTGGATTTTAAAAATCTTTCTTATGTATGGGTTGGTATAATTAATAAAATATTTAGTGCGATCACATTTTTTATATATATAGGGTAAGATAGGGGGAAATGCGTCTTTAAAATTAAATACTGGATTAGAAAGTGTTAAACTTATATTTCGATCTTGTTCTTTTTTTGTCGTTAATTTACTTCGTTAATGAAGTACATTTTAGCAAACAATTAAATTTCTCGGTGTTTTAATTCAAGTTCAAATGTCGATTTGTTTAAGTATACAAAAAAATATATTTATAGAAACTAATTATATATAAAAAATCTTTCTTACGTTGGATATTAAAAATCTTTTTTACGTATGGGTCGATATAATTAATAAAATATTTAGTGGGACTACATTTTTTATGTAGATAGGGTAAGTAGGTGGAAATGGGTATTTTAAATTAAGTATTGAATCATACAATGTTAAACTTATATTTTGAAATTCTTCCTTTTTTAAAAAAATACTTCGTTAATGATAGCAAAAAATTACATTTCTGGGTGTTTTAATTCTAGTCCAAATGTCCATTTGTTTAGGTATACAAAAAAAAAATTGTGATAATTTGATACATGAAAACTTCTGTATATAAACTAGAAAAGTCGAAATATTTACGAATTTTCCTTGGATTTGTATAGAAAGAATCCTTTTAATACATTCCGATGAAAAAAGTCTAATTTATTTAGATTTTTTCTCAATGTTTTGCAAATTTTGAAAAATGGGTGTTCGAATTATAAATGTTAAAGATTAAAAAAATTGTAAAAATTTAACAATCTTTAACAAAAGTGCAATTTTTCTACAAAAAATATGAATTTCGAAGTTTATAAATGACAAGAATTAACTGAAATATATTTAACACTGTTTGTATGTTAATATAAAAAAAGTAACATTCCTTTTTTTTTTAAATAAAGCACATATTTCGATACAAAAATGATCACCATTTGCATGTTTTGTTTGAAGATAAATATAATATTTTAAATGAAATAAAAATCGTCTGCGGAACAAATTAAAAATAAAGTAAATACAACATAGGTTCATGGATCAAAACAAACCATGAATAATATTAGCGTTCTATTTCGGAGGAAATAAATAGTACAATATAGGTGATATTTCAAAAAGGCGAACGGCTTTACAACTTGCTTTTAAGAAGGGAAAAAGTCTATTAATAATGAAATGTATTAAGTTTTTAAAATTTTAAAGTTGTTATTTATTCTATTTTATTCAAGTTACTAATTTGGCTAAAAGATTATTCTAATAATGCCGTTTTATGCTAAAAATTCCCTAATTCTCACAGGGTACCCATTTTACCCCATCCATGAATGGTAGTTGGTTACTTTAGAAAAATAATCGGTAAAAATAATTATAAACTTCAGAATTAAATAAAAATATTCGATTATTTTCCAATAAAGAAGTGAACGTTTTTGTAAAACAATTATAATTTTACAATTTTTTCCTGACAGAAAATGGACTTTGAACGTCGAAGTTCGAGTTTTAAAACCCACTATCTACCACATTACTCTAGTTGCAAGATCATGATCACAACAATGGAGTTAATCACATCAAAGGTAGAACGTTTAAATATTTTAATTAAATTAGTAATTGATAAATGATTTAGATTTTTCTTAGTTTTTAAATCTACAATAAAAACAATAACAGTTTATTTTAAAAACTGGAGTAAATAAAAGTACGGTTTAACTGAGAAATGTGATTACACCACATTTTTCCTCAGCGACGCGATTTAAGAGAAAAAGTTAACAAACACACAATTTAGCAGTTTTTCTATACAATTCAATTTGCATACTTCTGATCATATTACTCTAGTGTATGTTGTGAATATGAATACTATTCTCTTACTATATGGTTATAGTAATATTACAAAATTAAAATGTAATTAAAACTTTTATATCTGCTACAAAAGTTTTAAAAAAAAAGTTGTACTAATGATTTTAACTTTTGGTTAAACGTAACAGATTTTGAAGAAATTCTTGTTTTAAGTTCAATATTTTTTTTATGTAAAGAGTTAAGGTACTCGTTACAAGCTACTTTTGCACAATTAATTTAAATTTTGAAATAATATGAGGCGGCACATACATAGGACAATTTGGTTTTACGTACAACTAGTGAACACAACTTTACAATTTAAAAAAATGATTGAGCGTCAGTGGTTTTTAATTATTTAACGTGAAGTTTGCCTTTTATTGTTAGCATACAAAATATAGCATAAGAAATACACATCAGGTTATTACATTGAATTTCGTGACATGAGACAAAACGCTATATTATTTTTTAATATTAGTAAACAATATTTTCAGGGAGGTGTGAAATAAAAAAAATATATAATTTACGAAAAAATAATTAAACTATTTCATATATAATAACTGAAACTAAAAATCGTAAAAATATTTAATGAATTTAAAATAGTATAATAATAATAATTTCGAATTTTATTTAAATTAAATATAAGTTTATTATATATTTTTTACATTTAAGTGCAATTCCTAAGCGACTGCTCTAAAACTGACTTTCCTTATAAATCCAGATACAACACTTCCCAACATATTTCCTGTTTTAACGAACGCTCCGGCTTTAACGACGAATCAAAACAACTCGTTAGCAACGGGCGTGCGACTTAAACTTTTCAGCAACTGAACGCCGTTCACGAGAAGTTAATCCCCCAATTTACGAAACCCATTCGACAGAAACCAAAATACATCAAGAATATAACATATTTACACACGACCCTGCTCGAATACAGGACGCTTTTTCCAGGAGAAAAAACGCCTGGAGACAAAACCTCACTGCAAAGAGACACAACGGCAAAAGTGTAGCGGATCATAGATTTCGACGTCGGGACATAAATTTTTTAGCCTTTGCTATATAAGAATTTAGAATATTATGCCAACGCGATCACAGCGCTTTTAATTCTCAAAATTAGTAGATTTCTGTTAAGTTCTGCAGATTTTAAATTTGTGTATGACCCCTTAAATGATCATTTGATGCACATTATAATATTGCCAAAAAACTACAAAGAGGAAAATCATGAAATTTTAGATATGCATATAAAACGCTTTTCTGAATCCATCCCTATCAAAATATAGCATGGCTGCTATTCATAAATTTTATGAATATTAATATCCTAATTTAAATAAAATTAAAAAATATACATATAAGTAATGAAAGTTAGTGTATTTTATTTGGGTTTTTTAGAAGTAACACAGATAAAAATATCAGCTTAATAAAATTATTATTTCGAAAGATACGATTAAAAGTTTAAGAAATTCATTTAACATTACGAGTTCTAAACTTTCGATATTCATAATTAAAAAACTACTTAACCAAATGACTTGCAAATTGATATTCAACGATAAATTTTGTCCTAGATTTTAAATATTGTATCAAAATTGGGTGTTGCTATTGGAAATTTTAAAGTTGGTGCGGATTTTAATATGAAGATAGTCCCCTATGCAATTTTTTTGTATATCAGTGTATAGTAGACTTTATTTCCTACAAAATGGTATATTAAGTTTAGCTCTACTATAAAAACTAACGAAATAATCATCGGTGGTTCGTTTTTTTTTTCCGCGGCTGTACAATACGAAAAAAAAATTCACTTACTAATCTGAGAATCTATTTTCTCAATTCATGATTATTAACGTTCCTTTTATTACGACAATAAAAAACCCTTGACGCGCAAAAAACAGCTCTAAGCTATCTGAAGGAATTAAGTACTTTTAGTGCTTTGAGATTTGAAACAGCTGAATAATGTTGTAGTAAATAAACAATAGTTTTACCTTTAGATGTTCCTATACTTCTTGAAATTCGATAGTAATTTGTAATACATGTAATAAATTGCAAATTAAACATTGAGCGAGCGGTGTAGAACTCGCATTTTAGACGCAGGTGAGCAAAGCCATAAAGATTACTTGCCTAGGAGATCGCAGTAACTTCAATTAATGAATTTGTAGTCGAACGCAATGTTCAATATATATTGTCCGTTTTAGTACTTTTAAGTAATAATTTTGGAGGATATTAAATAAGAACACATTTTACGATAGGAAAGCTTAAACTGCAAACATATTATTTTATTTAATCTTTACTGCTCTTTTTTCTTTCTAGAAACTAATTATATATATAAAAATATCTTTTTTACGTTGGATCTTAAAAATCTTTCTGACGACGGATCTTAAAAAATGGTGTGACGTTGGATTTTAAAAATCTTTCTTATGTATGGGTTGGTATAATTAATAAAATATTTAGTGCGATCACATTTTTTATATATATAGGGTAAGATAGGGGGAAATGCGTCTTTAAAATTAAATACTGGATTAGAAAGTGTTAAACTTATATTTCGATCTTGTTCTTTTTTTGTCGTTAATTTACTTCGTTAATGAAGTACATTTTAGCAAACAATTAAATTTCTCGGTGTTTTAATTCAAGTTCAAATGTCGATTTGTTTAAGTATACAAAAAAATATATTTATAGAAACTAATTATATATAAAAAATCTTTCTTACGTTGGATATTAAAAATCTTTTTTACGTATGGGTCGATATAATTAATAAAATATTTAGTGGGACTACATTTTTTATGTAGATAGGGTAAGTAGGTGGAAATGGGTATTTTAAATTAAGTATTGAATCATACAATGTTAAACTTATATTTTGAAATTCTTCCTTTTTTAAAAAAATACTTCGTTAATGATAGCAAAAAATTACATTTCTGGGTGTTTTAATTCTAGTCCAAATGTCCATTTGTTTAGGTATACAAAAAAAAAATTGTGATAATTTGATACATGAAAACTTCTGTATATAAACTAGAAAAGTCGAAATATTTACGAATTTTCCTTGGATTTGTATAGAAAGAATCCTTTTAATACATTCCGATGAAAAAAGTCTAATTTATTTAGATTTTTTCTCAATGTTTTGCAAATTTTGAAAAATGGGTGTTCGAATTATAAATGTTAAAGATTAAAAAAATTGTAAAAATTTAACAATCTTTAACAAAAGTGCAATTTTTCTACAAAAAATATGAATTTCGAAGTTTATAAATGACAAGAATTAACTGAAATATATTTAACACTGTTTGTATGTTAATATAAAAAAAGTAACATTCCTTTTTTTTTTAAATAAAGCACATATTTCGATACAAAAATGATCACCATTTGCATGTTTTGTTTGAAGATAAATATAATATTTTAAATGAAATAAAAATCGTCTGCGGAACAAATTAAAAATAAAGTAAATACAACATAGGTTCATGGATCAAAACAAACCATGAATAATATTAGCGTTCTATTTCGGAGGAAATAAATAGTACAATATAGGTGATATTTCAAAAAGGCGAACGGCTTTACAACTTGCTTTTAAGAAGGGAAAAAGTCTATTAATAATGAAATGTATTAAGTTTTTAAAATTTTAAAGTTGTTATTTATTCTATTTTATTCAAGTTACTAATTTGGCTAAAAGATTATTCTAATAATGCCGTTTTATGCTAAAAATTCCCTAATTCTCACAGGGTACCCATTTTACCCCATCCATGAATGGTAGTTGGTTACTTTAGAAAAATAATCGGTAAAAATAATTATAAACTTCAGAATTAAATAAAAATATTCGATTATTTTCCAATAAAGAAGTGAACGTTTTTGTAAAACAATTATAATTTTACAATTTTTTCCTGACAGAAAATGGACTTTGAACGTCGAAGTTCGAGTTTTAAAACCCACTATCTACCACATTACTCTAGTTGCAAGATCATGATCACAACAATGGAGTTAATCACATCAAAGGTAGAACGTTTAAATATTTTAATTAAATTAGTAATTGATAAATGATTTAGATTTTTCTTAGTTTTTAAATCTACAATAAAAACAATAACAGTTTATTTTAAAAACTGGAGTAAATAAAAGTACGGTTTAACTGAGAAATGTGATTACACCACATTTTTCCTCAGCGACGCGATTTAAGAGAAAAAGTTAACAAACACACAATTTAGCAGTTTTTCTATACAATTCAATTTGCATACTTCTGATCATATTACTCTAGTGTATGTTGTGAATATGAATACTATTCTCTTACTATATGGTTATAGTAATATTACAAAATTAAAATGTAATTAAAACTTTTATATCTGCTACAAAAGTTTTAAAAAAAAAGTTGTACTAATGATTTTAACTTTTGGTTAAACGTAACAGATTTTGAAGAAATTCTTGTTTTAAGTTCAATATTTTTTTTATGTAAAGAGTTAAGGTACTCGTTACAAGCTACTTTTGCACAATTAATTTAAATTTTGAAATAATATGAGGCGGCACATACATAGGACAATTTGGTTTTACGTACAACTAGTGAACACAACTTTACAATTTAAAAAAATGATTGAGCGTCAGTGGTTTTTAATTATTTAACGTGAAGTTTGCCTTTTATTGTTAGCATACAAAATATAGCATAAGAAATACACATCAGGTTATTACATTGAATTTCGTGACATGAGACAAAACGCTATATTATTTTTTAATATTAGTAAACAATATTTTCAGGGAGGTGTGAAATAAAAAAAATATATAATTTACGAAAAAATAATTAAACTATTTCATATATAATAACTGAAACTAAAAATCGTAAAAATATTTAATGAATTTAAAATAGTATAATAATAATAATTTCGAATTTTATTTAAATTAAATATAAGTTTATTATATATTTTTTACATTTAAGTGCAATTCCTAAGCGACTGCTCTAAAACTGACTTTCCTTATAAATCCAGATACAACACTTCCCAACATATTTCCTGTTTTAACGAACGCTCCGGCTTTAACGACGAATCAAAACAACTCGTTAGCAACGGGCGTGCGACTTAAACTTTTCAGCAACTGAACGCCGTTCACGAGAAGTTAATCCCCCAATTTACGAAACCCATTCGACAGAAACCAAAATACATCAAGAATATAACATATTTACACACGACCCTGCTCGAATACAGGACGCTTTTTCCAGGAGAAAAAACGCCTGGAGACAAAACCTCACTGCAAAGAGACACAACGGCAAAAGTGTAGCGGATCATAGATTTCGACGTCGGGACATAAATTTTTTAGCCTTTGCCCCCCCCCCCCCCCCCCCCCACGTGACCGGCATCTGGAGTCCTTTTCCCGACACATTGTATTCCGTTCGCTCCATATCTCCGACTGCATTTTTCTCGGACAGGAGTGAGAGAAGAAGAAAAAAATTACGCTTTCTGTGTGTCTGGGTCGGAAGGAGGGGGGGGGGGATGTTTAGCTCCTAAGGGGGCGTGAAAAAAGATCTTTCTTATATTTTGAGGGGGCCTCGGTGGTATACTGCGTTCTCCATCTCTCGCTGCTTTGTTTTGCGAGAAACAATGCGGAAGAAAAGCAATCTGGATCGTGATCAGAGCATTGTTGCAAACGTTTTCATTAATTATGGGCACTTGAAAAGATCATTTTGGTTTTAAAGCAGGGCTGGGATAACGGTGAAAATTGTGGAGAAAGTTACTTTACATAGTTGAAAATATACACACTGTAAAAAAATGTACTTAAAAATTAGTGCCTGAATATATTCGTTTTTCTTTTAAGTATAATTGCAGCGTAAATGTGTCATGGCGCACTGAAATTTAAGTAACCGTACTTTCTCAAATATGACCATTGTGATTTAATATTGCTAATCTCAGCTTTTTTTCAAGATACCTTAACAAAGCGACTTGGCAAACTTAAAATAGTAGTTTAGAAGATGGGTTTCCACATTATTTGACGTCGATTGCTTAAATGGAAACTGAGTTATTACAACTCAATTATCTTACTTCCCATCCTTCTGGCACACTTTTTTTTTTTTTTAACATTTCTTCTATTTAAAGCTTCTTCACGTCGCCCTCGTAGTACAACGGATGAGGCACTGGGCTGCGTTGCTTGAGGATTTAGGTTCGATTATCGGTAAGTCTTGGTTGTAATTGTCGATATTTATTGGAAATGATTTATGAAGGTAGGCTATGTAGGTTAGCCTATATTTATTCATTTTCACTCAAAGTACTCAATATAACAAATACAGTTATTGTATAACTTTTAATAAATAGTTTATTTTTCATCAAATCGAACACAAATCAGGCACCGCAGTCCAGTGCCTTATCCGTTGTACTACCAGGGCGACGTGAAAAAGTTATAAACAGAAGAACTATTAAAAAGGTGTGTCAAAAGAATGGGAAGGAAGATAAGTGAGTTATAATACCTCAGTTTCCATTTAAGCAATCAACATCAAATAATGTGGAAAACCGTCTTTTGAACATCTATTTCAAGTGTGTCTGGTCGCTTTGTTAAGATGGCTTTAACAGCAGCTGAGATTATCAATATTAAATCACACTGCTCATTTTTGAGAAAGTACGATTACTTAAACTTGAGTATGTCATCGCTCATTTACGATGCAATTGTACTCAAAGAAAAACGAATATGTTCAGGTACTCATATTTAAGTATTTTTTTTACAGTGCCAATACCAATCAATAACATATATTAAATTTAAAGATATTATATATAAAAAACATTATTTCAGGGTAGTATTTATTTCACCATTAGCTATATCAATGTACTTCTGAGTGAAAAATAAGGCAATTTTCTTCTTCCATCACAATGGAATTAGAAAACACACAAAGACTTAGATCAGGAAGAACTTGCAATTATCTATCAGTGAAACTACACGCCCCCCTTCTATACTTACTGTACAACCAAACGGCCACTTGTAAAAAATACCAAAACTTTGAGAAGAAAACTTACGCTTACCAAGAAAGTTTCTTTAGTTTCTGGATCTTAAACTACAAAGGCGAAAATGAATCATCAGGAAATATCTACAAAACGCAATTAAGTTCCTTTTGCTGTAATAATACGCGCGGTTTCAATTTTCTGTTTGAAGTTTTGCGAAACAAGGTCTTTAACTTTTTGATGGCGTTGTAATATATTTTGTAGTATACGGGAAAGTTAATATTCCTCTAACAAGAAAAACCGTAACAAGATATTTTTTATAACTTCAAAGAATTTGTTGTCAATAAACAACGTTAAATGATAACACATCGACAGGGAGGTTTTCAAAGCGGTCAATAAATAAAACAAAATCTATCTAAAATTATTCGCAAGTGAGGGAACATATATAATTCGAATATTTGGCGACTTACGATTTACTAATCAAAGGTAAGTGCATAGAAAAAAAATTAAATGTTATTTTTTTTAAAGAACACTTTTTATAATTTACATAGATTCCTAAAAAACAAACACTAGTTTTTTTTTCATATCATTAATAAAATGTGTTGAAATTTTTTAATTATAACTGTGATATCTTAAACAATTTGTTATACTAAAATTTTAAAAATTACAAACAAATGAAAACTTATACAGGTCTTTTTTATGTAATTTTTCAAAAGTAATAACAATATGTAAAGGAATTCCTAAAGTTCTTTAGTTAGTCATGACAATTAAAAAAAATCTTTAATCACATAGCATCATTATACAAAATGCGATAATTTTTTTTATCTAGAAATTGGGATAGCTATCAATTTTGTTAGACTTGCTTCAGTAATAACACTTTATAATGGAGAGCAATAAAATGTCAATGATGGAAACGTTTTAAAATGCAACTCTAATGCACATCGTCTTTCAAATTGAACTGAGAAATTTGTTCCTTAAAGTTATTTAATATATAAATACAAAGTATATTACATTTAACCCAAACTCGGAAAATAGTTTTTAATGACATTTTAAAAACAATCGGAAAGAAATAGCACAAGAGAGAGAAAAAAAATCAATCGTTGCTGACGGACCAATAACAAGTCAACGGGAAGATTCAATTGCCCGTCTAAAGCCATTTTCCAGTTTGGAACGGGCTAGGTGGTTTTCGCAGCATCGATACTTAAAAAATCATCAACACTTTCCGAAATTCCATCTTTTAAAAGTCTCCCTCGAGGAGTAAGACAAAGTCGGTTAAAGACCTCCAAAATATCCTGGGAGACAATAAAAGGAGACAAAACAGAAGTCATCCAAAGTAAATTAATCAACTCAGGGCTTCGGGATCTATCTTTCTGTTGATGTCTACGCCCGTAAGGAGGGTTGCAATACTTGTAAACAAATCGTAACTCTCTGACGGATGAGCAAATTATCGAAACTTTAAGTTTGTTTTCATTGAAGAAGTGTTTAATTTGTAATTCCAACACATTCCTTTTTAAACAACATAATTTTTGGAAAGTAATTTGAAAAAAAAAAGACATTTTAAAAGATTCCTAATACTTTAAATTTGAAAAATGTTTCGAAGTAGGGATTTTTTAACGAACTTTTATATTATGTGTACTTCTAAGAAAACTAGTGATATTAAAACGGATATGCATGTTCGTATTCTTCAGGTGGTTAAATAACTGCCTTTTAACTCTTGTTTGCTATGGCAGGTAAATTTTGTTGACGTTTAATATATAATTTTACGATTTTAATTGTAACTATATCATTAACGATATCGATTTGGGACAACAAAATAACAATTGAGTTGCTATGTTTCTTTACTTGATCAAAAAATGTCTTTCTTTTATTTATTTACTATATTTAACCTCTTCCCAGGAAACAAACATCATATAAGTGGAAATGAATTATTGATTTTGATTTAGCAAAACAAATTTATATGTTTTAACACATTCGCTGCCACAATAGTAAAAAAAATGGTTTCCGCGGTGACACATTTTTTATTCTTGATTTTCTTTTAAAATGACTCAAATTTATCCCCATGTATGAAAATTTAGAATTTCTCTTCCCTATGACTTTTGTGTGTGAGTTGTATGTACGTCACGGACCGTTAAGTCCAATATGGAAGGTGGCAGCAAAACCGTAAAATATCCGACTCCCATACAAAAAGTTACCTTTAAAGGAAAAATCCAGGACAATATAAGTTTTTTTTTGTCTTGGGGGCCATGCAGAGTGTGCCTACATCAGGATTGCATGGTTTATATGAAGTGTATACAATTCTCAGAACGAATACCGTAGTCAGGGATATGATATATATTTAACTCACGGAACCTCTTGGACAAACAAGGCATGAGTTAAATGCAACTCATATGGCAGCGAATGTGTTAAAATTTCTATAAGAAAAATGGTATTGACTTTAAAAAATATTATTAAGGATCAAATCAACAAGATTATGTAGGTTACAGTATTTTCTTGAGATCACTGATCTGGATTCTGGTTTATATAAACGCTGCCTCGCATATTAAAATATAGTGATTAATAATACGCTCATTCACCTGCAGCAGAAGCCAAACTAAACAAAAGAGAAAACGCAATAAATAAACAGACAAACAAAAACCGGAGAAAAGAGACGAATACAGAACATTCATTCCCTCTCCCTTCCCATGGCTGAAGTAGGAATCTCTAATCCGGCGGCGACTTTTGCTTCTCAAAAAGCAACGCTTCTTCGGCTGCCTCTTTCAAAAAAGAAAACACACATAAAAAGAAAACTAGGTAGGAAAAGGAAAATAACAATAATAAAAAATCAACCACCACCCACTCGTACGAGGGCTGGAGTACTAGCGAAAAAAAAAGCCCCCCCTTGCACGGTCGTATTAGCGGCGACTGTCCATTAGAGGTTCGGCCCGCGGCTCTAATGCTCCTCCTGCACAAGGCACCCACCTAATCGAATTCATGATCTGCTTACAAAAAGAGACAGCGGTGGAAGAAGAAACAGTCCAAGGATATTCTCTTACTCCCCCCTCCCAGCTTTGGAAGAAGATCCACATATGTATATATAAGCCTCACCGTGTGGGAGGGAAAGCATGTGTCCGAAATGATGCTGCCCAGAGACTCCGGTTGACCCCCCCTTCGGATAAAAACAGGAAGAAATGGATATCAGACGACAAGAAAATATGCAGCTGGCCAGCATGAATATATTTCCGACGCCGCGACTGTTGGTCAACAGCGTGGTTCTGATATGGATCAGGTACGACCTCTTCCCCCAAACACCGTGATGTCCATCCTTTGGGGGGGCTTTCAGAAGGGTAAAAATATTGATTTTATTTACCGTATGAAGGAGGGGCTGGGGGGGGGGGGGAACTGGACACACGCGACATTAGTCTCCGGAAACAAAAGAAAGAAGAAAAAACCCTCCTCGACCCCTTTTTCTTCTCCAGATTTTGATATGCGTCTCGAAAACACTGTCCAGGAAAAAAAGAAAAATAACAATATTGCATATTGAATCGGGCAGGAAAGCGGGATAAAATAGGAGAAGAGGGGGGGGGGGGGGGGGAGGGGAAGGAATCCCATTTTGTATTGAACACACGTGGACACGGATATACATATGCTTCTATACATAGACGATGGTCATCATGGCGGCGAGGAGAGACTCCTCTTCTGAATTGCAAATACGGCGGGGGGAAAAAAAATAAAAGAAGAGAAATCCAAGTCCTCCCATTTTATATTTTCCCATATTTGCTTTCTTCCTTCCCCCCTTCCATATCATGTTATCCAGAGTGCGGAAACGATATTATGCAAACCGACGTAGGAGCGGCGCTGATGGACAGTGTCAACAGGGCGTAATGTCCGAAAAATTCAAACGGCCAGTTTCGCCTGCTTGACCTGACGTGCGGGGGGAGGACATAAAGATATACATGCACTGAATCGGGTATTGGGAGTATTTTGGGTTTTCTTGTGAAAGGAGTCCAGGGAAATAGGTTAAGGAAATATTTTTGCGCGAGCCTGAAAGTTTTTATTTAGATTCAATGTGCATTTATTTATTTTTTTTTGCTCAGAAAAATTGATCCGGTTGAATACAGTGCATACATAAAATGAATAATATTGTATAGACGTAAGAGTTATTTTGTGGTCGGGGTTTGGGATATTTGAGGAAGTTGTGTTTTAAATTTCTGAGAGATGATGGTGCAAGTGGTTATCAAATTTTTTTCTCTTACGTACCCCGTGATAAAAATTTTAATTTATGGTGTACCCCCTTCCCTCATTACCCTTCTCACTCATGCACCTACATACAAAAAAATTTGTTTATTAGGCAGTGTGTTCTAAAGTCAGCTGACAAATTAATCTAACGACTCAAACTGATGGCACTTAGAAGCTGTTATTTTTAATTATACACAAAAAAAATTGTTTATTAGGCAGTGTGTTCTAAAGTCAGCTGACAAATTAATCTAACGACTCAAACTGATGGCACTTAGAAGCTGTTATTTTTAATTATACACAAAAAAAATTGTTTATTAGGCAGTGTGTTCTAAAGTCAGCTGACAAATTAATCAAACGACTCAAACTGATGACACTTAGAAGCTGTTATTTTTAATTATACACAAAAATTTTTTTGTTTATTAGGCAATGTGTTCTAAAGTCAGCTGACAAATTAATCTAACGACTCAAACTGATGGCACTTAGAAGCTGTTATTTTTAATTATACACAAAAAAAATTGTTTATTAGGCAGTGTGTTCTAAAGTCAGCTGACAAATTAATCAAACGACTCAAATTGATGACACTTAGAAGCGGTTATTTTTTATTTTACTTATTACATTTATTGTTTTTATTTTAGTTTTTTCCTCTACTACTAATATTATTTTCGCGTACCCTCAACTAGACAGCCACGTACCCCCAGGAGTACGCGTATCGTACGTTGAGAACCGCTGTGCTATATGATGTTTTGTGATCTTATTATACATTAGATAAAGAACTGTTTATATGGCCTGTAGTAAAGTTAAAAAATATATGGAAAGACTATTATTTGACTTTTCACAAAAAAATTTGTATTTTCAACTAATTTTTCTTTGAATTGATCCTTTTCTTTTTAAAACTTTCGTGACTAAATGTAGAATAACTTCATTTAGGCCAAAAGGCGCTCAGAATGAAAAATCTTTGATATTGATAATTCAATCACATTAGAAATATTCGTTCATAAATTGACAGAATGTCTTTTTGTCAATGAGAATAAGCATAAATACGTCAGAAATAAATATCATACGAAAGGAATAAGAGTAAGGAATGAAGGAATAAGAACTTTAGTTATCCGAACTCTAGTTATCCGGATCAATCAAAACGGATCGCCAATTTTCCGGATCCGAAGCGCTTTTAGAAAAAAAAATTAAATCTGTAAAATCCACATTTTAAAAGTTTTTTATCCGTGAATGATATTGTTTTAATAGTCATTAAATTACATTTCATACTAAAGCAAAATTCGTTTTTTTACTACGAAATAACCGGCTTTTCGAGAACTATCTAATTATACAGATATTCGATTATCCGGATGGGATCTGTTCCCAACTGATCCGAATAATTGAAGTCCTACTGTATTTACAATTTTTTCCTGACTCATCAGGAATGAATAGGCCGAAATTATGAATCAGGCATGATGATGACAAGCGATTTTATAACCGAATACATAATGTAAAAATTTTGCGTGTGCCATGCATGTGAATATATTCCTTAAAACTCTTTTTTAAAAATATCGATAATTCAGCAAGGACAGCAATTATACATTGTGTCACAACGACATAAAAGTAACAAATTGTGATTTTCGTGTCCTTCAACCAAGTATCTGCGATAGAGCTTTTCATAAGTCAGCTTGCGTTGGTAATTGAATTAAAAAAATTTAAACTCGGGGCAGTTAAATAATTTTTAATTTTAAAAACTAGTTGAAATTATAAAAATTATTTAATATTAATTATATATTTATTTAAACTTTTTTTTTTAAAATCGGCGCCAAAATTTCGATTTGTTTGTAAAATTAAAAACTATTTCTTACTTTTAAGAGCTTTTTTTAAAGGAGCGCAGTTTTCAATGTGTGTTCAATCGCAATTGGAAAAGGTAGGTAAATATTACTTTCCAATATACGTAGAACTCAATTATAAAACGCATCTTCTTTACTTTGCCGAATAATAGCTAAGTAAAGAATAGGTCGTGGAAATACGTCCTGATATTCAATTTTGCCAGCAATGCACATCCAAGTTTTAAATGAATAAAATACTCAATTTTACAATATCGATTATTTACACTCCATTTTTCAAATCTGATAGTTAGAGGGTACAGCTTACAAGTGATCTCTTAAACACATTAAGATTTTTTAAATAAAAAATAAAGCATGTATAAAAATGATTTAAAAGGGAAAATCACTTTATAATTTCAAAAATCATTTGAGCGTTGGTAGAGTACAGACATGAGGAAATATAAACCTGGATTTGTAAGAAGCATGTGGTCATTCAGTTTAAAAATGTTTGTTAATTAATTTTAAATATAGTTTCGGGGTACCAAAAGCAACGTTTTTTTCCTCCAATGCATGAACTAATAAATAATTCAGTGATACTGATATCTCAATTCCGAAAAAATATCGACAAGATTTCGAAACTCAGTCCGGCTACCCCCTCAATCAAGCAGGCAAGTACCCAGTGCGCAAAAGCCTACAAAGGAGAAAATCCCTCCAATTAAAAAGTTAATGGAACAGAACCATGCGGTAAAACTACCTTGAACCCTTGTGGCAGACAGTTCTAAACACCAGAACGTTGAGTGCAGACAGGTGGAAAATAGAGAACCAGAGTCAACGTCCGGAAGAAATTACATGAAAGCCAAGCCCCCTCCCTCCGCACGCGAACAGAAACGCCCGTTTTTTCAAAAGGGGTTTCGATCATAATCCGTGGATAGAGAGAGAGAGAAAAAAAACCGACCAAAAAAAATAGCGGAATCAGATATTATGTACACAAAAGAATGGAATCCAGAAGGACACGCGCTCAACGTCAGGTAAGAGGTACTTCCCGCGGGGTGCCTACTATTTTTTGTATGGGGGCACTATAAATAGACTGGGCCCCACAATGGGCCCTGGAATAGGAAGAGAGGGCCCGTGGTGGCACGAGCCCGCACGTGGAAGAAGGGCGACAACCCCGTGGGGCCAGGTGTTGCCCCCTGGTTTCGGTCCCCACCCCCCAATTTTTTTTCAACTTTAATGTTGTGTTCCGAGGGGGGGTGCCAGATGGCCCAGGGGCCAACGCCCGCCAGTCCCTGTCCTTCCGCATACATGGGGAGTGGGGCTTCCGGGTCCCGGAACAGAAAGTCATAACTTTTCACTGCTATCAGATGGTCGGCCTTGAACTTATCGAAACGCGTAGGTAGGTTCAAGATCAAGACTTTTGGGATTGATGCCTTGGGTGTGTGAATTCGAATGTTTTAAAGGTATTCGACATGTTTTAATTATATTAAAATATGCCAACTGGACATGCCAAAAATAATCAATGTGAGCAATGTATATATTGGTGTCATTCAACTTATAAATAATATATAAATAAATAGCAATAAAATAAATTTATTTTATAATAAAAAAGAAATTTCGTAATATAAGTAATTTAAACGCGATTACATCGGTAATGTTTTCACGATAGGTAAAAGTAGAAAAGGTGAAGATAGATAAAAGTAAAGAAACAACAATATGCTAACTATTAGTCAGAAAGCGCAATATTATTAAACAGTTACTTTTGAAACCGAAATTATTAGTAGTTTTTAAAATTTATATTTTTTATTTCTTTTGACGTTGGAGTTAAACGAATACTAAAATATTTCACAGTTCCTAAAATGGTTTACAATTAACGCTTTAAAAGCACGGATTTATGCATTTGTTTATGGCTTGATGAAATACGAGGATGCCTTTACATGCTTCGTTTCTCTGATTAAATTTATTGTTATTTTAATTTTAAATTATAAGAGAAATTAATAAAAGTTAAATTTACAATTTTGCGTACTTCATTATTAGTCTGCGTTAAAAAAAGAAATGAACTCCCTAAAAGCACGAAAACTCAGCAAAAGTAAATACCAATACAAATTTATTGTTTTACAAATAAAATCATATTTCAAAAAAACAAACGCATTTTACATTGTGTGTGAAATCTGAAATTTCAAATTAAGTCTATCACTTTCTTCGTTTTTCTTCGTTAAACGCAATGAAATCAATTTCCCATTATGGCAATAAAAAAAATCAATTTAGAAAAACCGTATGTTTGCAATGATACCTCCAACGAAAGTAAGTCTTTCTTCCTGCAGAGCTTCCAAAGTTATGATACGCACACCTTGCGACTGCACATGGCATGGCGGTTCGCACTCAATTGTAGGTAATTGCGACCTATTACCGGCTTCCGTTAAAGCGGATTTTTTTCTTCTTCTTCCTCGGTCTTTTACCAACAGACGAAAACCGGTTGGCGTTTTTTTTTTAGCAGAGATGATGATCAAAGCTGAAATTTTCTCTCTTTTTTTTTTTTTCGCCACTTTCTCTCTCTCACCTTTCCGTTATGCATCCCCCCTCCCCCCATCTCAAGAAAAACCGCAACAAAGTTTCCTTTCGAGTTTATTAGAACAGGCTGGAAGAAAAAGAAATGGGGGTTAGAGAGGCAAACAATGCCCACGCTGAGGATTAAGACGAGATTTTGGGGATGAACAGTAGCAACCAGAAGTGATTGTCGAACCCGGGCAGTAAAAAAAGGTCTGGTTTTTAACGGGTCTCCACCAGTCTCCACGTACCACCGCATGCACCCCTGTCGAGAACGTGTGCGGGATCCAGTCTCGTTTACCGTCCATCAGACGGGTATTTAATACTGGACGCGGGCTGTAAACAGGGGGTCAGCCATTTATCAGACGGGGCTCCAAAAAACACGAGGGGGTCGTATAAAGGTGGATTTTCCACCCGGGGCGAGAGAGAGAAAAAAAGAGAAGCCTGGGATCGAAAACCATAAAGTTTAATGATCCGCAGAGAAAGGAAACTGAAAGAAGTGAGATGGAGAGAAAGAAAGAGATGAAGTATCCGTGTCGAAGAGATCAGGGCATGCAAAAAGAGCTTCTGTTGTGTGCTCTTTTTTTTCTGTTTCGCGAGCGGAGGCGCGAAAAAGCTCTTTTAGGATCAAGGGCAACAGTTACTCGGATATAAAGAATGAAGCGGGAATCGATCGGGTAAAAAGGGGGGGAGGCCGGGGCGCTTACCGAGGTGAACTCAAACAACGGCGCGTGTTTTGGTGTTTTTTTTTGATTTCTGAGTGTTTTCGGAGAAACGATTCGTAGAAACAAAAATATCTGACTTTCGAACACTATTTAAAGGTAACAAGGCACTTAAAAACACTCTAGATTCATTCATATATGAATGATATACTTTGGGTATTAAATTTTTAATCTCAAATACAATATCTTTGTGAATTATTGTTACAGGAATACTCTGCAGAATGTTAAATAAAACGAGAAACAGTGACAAAAAAATACTTGTTAGTGGCGTTCATTTATTACGTCACCTTACTGTAAATTTTTTTACCTAAGGCTTCCCCCCCACCATTTTA
Source organism: Troglohyphantes excavatus (assembly GCA_963932185.1). Classification (NCBI taxonomy): domain Eukaryota; kingdom Metazoa; phylum Arthropoda; class Arachnida; order Araneae; family Linyphiidae; genus Troglohyphantes; species Troglohyphantes excavatus. Next base: position 45,146,324 of record OZ010668.1, on the reverse strand, counting down.
TTTTAACCCTTTGCACTCCGTTGGCGCCCTCAGGTGACAACATAACGACTCGTTATTTTGGTTCCCTTTTCTTTAAAATAAACGAGAACAGCATGATCTTGTGTTTAAAAAACATCGATATTTTTTTCAACTCGTTTTTTTGCAGATCCAAAACAAATTAGGTTTCTTTTTCCTATAAGCATAACCAATTCTAGGGAAAAGAACATAAGGATGAATAACTGTTCCGAAGAAAGAACGGAAAATGCAAAGAGTTCTTGGAGTGCAAAAGGTTAATACCCCTCCTCTTCTCCATGTCACGCAACAATACATCTGTGCATTTAAAGAGCACTAATTAAACTCCTATTTTTTGTATTTTACCTAACAACTTATTATAAAGATTAGGAATTTTTAGAAAAAGTAACTTATACCAAGTTGTGAAAGAAATATCAAAATTTTTCTGTAAATATTTGCTACTTCGCGCACCTAATGAGACCTTACTAGGTCCATAATAGACCACTCCCCCATGGGTGCGTGACGTAATAAATAAATTCAATTAATCACAATTTTTTTTAAATAAAGCTGTGATGTTAACAATAAAATATTTTTCAAAGTCATCCAGTTCTTTATAACTCATCAAACTCAGCTCCACATCCCATGCAAGAACCAACCTATTGACTATTTGAGAAACATCCAACAAAGCTGCCGCAGGGGAAGAGGGGGTTGAATAAAACGACCGAAAACGCGTGAGAAATGCCCAGACGAAGCGAAAAGCAGCAGAAAATTAGAAACCCCGTCCTCTCCTCTTCCACATTTCCTTCACGAATTCCACGAAATAGATTGGTGAGCGAAAATGTTATTCTGATTCGAGTCAATCGATCCATCATCACGGGGTCCACCAGAACAGATTTAACGTAATCGCGAAATTGGCTCAGGAAATGAGTTTGGAACCTTCATTCGCAATTCCCTCCTTCTCTAACTCTTCTTCGCCCCCCCCCCCCACCACCCCCGCAGTCCGAAGAAGGGTTGGACGAAGAGAGAAGAGGAGCGATTTAATCATAAGCTAATCCCCCTATATAAATTATTGGGGTTCCCAGCCACACCGCATTCCCCCATTTCGGCTACTTTGCCTTGTTAGTGGGACGTTGCATTATTTATCAACGAAGGGAAAAATAAAAACACAGTCCGTCACGATTCCAGATTCTTAACTGGATTGATTTTGGATGGCCGCGAGGAAGGTAAAACTGATTTATGCTGCAAACTCTCACCAAAATAGGAAAAGCAGAAAGTCTATGTAATATATTTTCCTTAAATTATCATATTTCATTTCCTTAATATGCCACCCTTTTTAATTCTTATAATTTAATCTTTTGTCCTGTCCATAAAACTATTTTTACCATCCCTTATAACATATCTATCAGATTCATGTTTCTTTCTTTAATGTAATAGCGTTCCCATAAACTTTTAGCTGTCGACTTCAATACCAAGCTTCATTTAGTCATAACCTCCCACACGCATACTTTGATATTAAATTTAACACAAAGCAATTTAGTTTTTTTTGGTGTCCCTCCACATGAAAAATCCCTAGATCTAGACTAAATCTGATTTATGAAAATCCCTAAAAGTCCCTGTCTACATAAATGGAAAGTCCCTACAAGAAGACACAATCTCATCATGTAACTTTGTTCTTGTAACGTGTTGTGTTCTGGAAGGAATAAACATTTTGAGAACCTAACTCAACGGCCTTTCTTATTATACTTTAACGACTGAACCTCAAAAATCATACCTTCATAAAATTGTGAAGATTAGGTATTTGAAACAAAGTGCAGGTCCCATGAAGGTTTAATGCTGAAAAATTCAGCATTGAAATTCGTGAAGAGTTTCATGCTGGCAAATTAAAAAACTTCGGGAAACATGCAGGTATGTGAGGAAAACAGGCAGGATTTAAGAAAGGTTTATATATTTTTTTTGATGGGTTATAAATGAATTTTTTAACTCAAACAAAATTGCCATACATGGAAACTAATGTATCGAAAATTAATAGAATAGGAACTTTTATAATGGCAATTTCGTCAAAATATTGAAATAAATCATTCGCGGATCTTCATAGATCATAAGAATATTCCTAACAAAAGGTAAAATATTTAGTATACATTGCTGAAATAATGCAACCAATTGAAAATGCGAAGGCAGAGCAAACACATTTTATGCAACAATTCAATGACAATAGCATTCAATTGTAGAAAAATAGTAGTGTTGCCTACGAAGACAGGGGTAAAATCATTTGATTGCTCACTATGGCTGTATGTTGCAATACTTGCAGTGGTATATCTTAAATAATAGATTAGGAATATGATCCCTTTTCTCAAATCATACCAGAAATGGCGCAATACAACAAGAGAAAAGATTGTTAGATATCCTTACATGTTTTTGAAAATACAAGCTAAGTATAATAGGGCGATTAACTTAACACCATCCCCGGATGTCCACTCTTTACACTGTAACGGGATAAGTTAGCCTTCCTGAACTTACATTACAATCTGAACAGATGCAGCACAGTGTGGGATTTGTAAGGTTTTACCTGCACCACCTCATGTTTAATGACCCACCTTAAATCATTACGAAAGTCCCTTTTCTTGAGAACTTTATTTGTAACATCAAGGGCGGGTTGCTTCATCTCTGCAAATACACGTGTTCCTAATGCACGTGGAGTGGCAAGGGAAAAATGTGGGGGAGGAAATGAAGCGAAATTATGTGTTTTCCAAAGTAACATGATTAGAAATGTTAGGGATTTTCCCTAGAGTGATAATATTACTAGAGTATTTACCACCTATTCATTGCTCAGGAAAACAAGCCCATTACAAAATAAATAAATAATGACGTTTTATTGAAAGTTTAAAACTATAAAAAATATTAGTTTTCATGTTCAAATCGAGTGGTTATAAAATGTAAATTGCTAAATTACCAATCCGGCTAATAGTTATTATTAATTAGAATCAGGTGCGAACTTGAACCTGACCTTAGTTTAACAGCCATATTTGTGATGTCCAAAAGTAATACATAATAAAAAAAATCATAACTTTGTAAATTTTATATGTTCAACATTTAAAATTTTCAGTCTTCTTTTTTAAAAATAAGCGTACAACTTATAATACCTAATATATATATTTACATTTAACCAACTATTTCATTTTATGGGGGAGTTTAAATTACAAGACCCGTACTTGTGAAATAACTGTTATCTATAATTATAACCTAATCACTTTAATCGGCGATATCTATTCTAATTTCATGAATTAAAAAAAAAAACTTATATTGAAAAGGTTATTTCAATATTGTTCGTCGTTTACAGTAAAAAGGCTGATCATTCGAAATAACATATTAAATTATTCTATTTCTTTAATTATCGATAATACGATGCTACAAAATATATTTTTTACATAGAAGACATTCCTTATTGAACTATCCGAGAATCATTTAAATTATAAATATTACTTACAAATATTGTTTAAAAAGGTTTTACTTACAATAAGGTAAAGCGAGAAACGGAACATCAGACTTACCTAAAAGACAAAGAAAAAGAAAATTAACGATTGAAACATCATCAATGACAAAAAGATTCACAAAATAAAATTTAGAAATACAGTTTAAAAAAAAACTAAATAATTCAATAAATAATAAATAGGGTTTTTCACAATCACAATTTTCGGCACAAAAAATAATATCATTCTTTAAGCATAATTTCGATTCATCTCTCGACTATTCAAATTAACAAATACAAAATTTTTGTAATTATGAATAACATTAAAAAAAAAAAACTTCCCTAGCATTTATTTAAACCAATTTCACAGCGGCGTCTTTAGTGATGTATTATCATATTTCATAAACACCCCCACATCCAGTCATTTAAATTAATGCATTTCCCTAAGAATATCCCACAAAACTGACTGTGATTCAAAGCAAACAGGCATAAAAATCGGATTTCATTCCCATCATGAGTAGAAGGCAGGGGGGCGTCCAAAGAGAGAAAGAAAGGAGCAGGTCTGGATTATGGGTTCTCAGGGCCTGAATACCGCGGCGGGGGCGGTGAACGTGCTACACGTGTAAAAGGGAGAGAGAGAAGTCGCATTAAATGAGTCATCCGCGCCCTCGTGCCACTGGCCCCGGGGTTCACCCCCTACAAAAGAAGCCTGTGGATCGAATGTCAATTACGGGAGAGAACTGAATATTCATTAACGTATGGGCACAATGGTTAAAAGTCGATGTAATTGGGGCAGGGGAGCTTAATACATGGATAGATTGTTAAATCTTTTAATGCGCATGAATTGAAATTATGATCGAGTGTTATCAAGCCGTTAGTTTGAATTTATTTCAATTGTAATAAACAATGGATGATTTGAGATGTTAAAAAATGCATTTTTTATTATGTTATAATTTCACTGCAAATTACAATGACGAATCCTTTAATTTTAGAATAAAATCTGTATCTCACAGATCCCAAGACACATTTGGGCAACTTTACAACAGGAGAAGGGAAACACTGAATCCTACTCCCATTGCAAAGCATTGGACTTGGGCTTTTATAGCTCTTGATAAAGGCTTAAAAATAATTTGTGAGTGAATTTTGATGGTGTGATTCGATAGAAAACGAACTTTTAAGACATAATCTGTAATAAAACAAAAATCGCTACATTTAGACTTAGACTCGTATGTCTATGAGGTATAGATGTTAGGTTACAATGTTGAAAGATATTATATAAATAATTTAGAATTTGTTAATGGCAAAGATATTGTTTTGAGAGTAAATTGGTAGGTTTAAAATAACTTACAGAAAGAGATAATAGCTGACAGAAAGTGATAAATGCTAATAGCTTTGCTAATATTTTTGAAAAACAAACTTTAAACATTAAATGTACGATTCTATCGTTAAAATGGACAACTGTAACTTTTAATGAAATTCAAACGTTAGCACCTATTTTTTTAAAAAATTTTGAGAGCTTATTGATATTAAAAGAATCATTTCAAACCATACATTAAAGATAGTGTTTTATGAAGAAACAAACCCAATAACTAAAGTCACACTCATCAAATATAGATTCCAGTCCGTGATTTTCCTGATTCATTTTTAAACCTTTACATTTAAGATGTACCTTAAGTATGTATTGTACTTGACAGCGTAATTTAGAAATATTAATCCGATGCTCTTGCGATTTGTGAACTTTAAATATAACTCTTTCAAAAAGGATAAAACAGTCACTTCGATTAACAAACAATGCATACATTTTCTTCTATGCTGATAAAATACCTATTTCTGCAATGATGGCAATTACAATTGAAGACCAACACTGATTTCAAGTCCCAAAGAACAATAAAAAATCACACAAAGGTTGAGACTAATTTTCACAAGATATATTTTAAAGTTATTTAACATGAAACTAACTCGATTCGCAAAGAATCCCTTCCCATTATCACAATCCATTCACATTATCCTATACAGCTCAAGCAGAAGAGAAGCGACGAGCACCCAACACCCAACCCTTTTCCCCCCCGACGGCATGCAAATGGATGTAGGGGGAGGCGGCAGAGCAGATCGCCAGAGGATGCAAAAGCGATCCCCCACCCCCCAATCAGAGCCCAAAGAGTTGGCTATTGGCGGAAGGGGCCGGCCCCTCTTCCGCATTATTCCTCCCGTGGAAATCGTATGCGGGGGAGGGATGCATCAAACGGTGATGAAGCATTTTTAATGCGGGGGGGGGGGGATGCTTTCTCGCATGCGAGAGAACCCTTTTGCCTTCCTCCTGATTAGACATTCCCCACCACCCCGGGGAAGGGGGAGGCGTGCTCTTTCACTCCATCGATCGTCCGACTTTTGCTCATTTTTTTTTCTCTGTCTCTCAGCGGAGAAACAGATACACGTGGTCCTTCGAAATCCCACTTGGAACAACCGCCTTGGAATTGAGGTAAAAGCTTGAAAATAACCCACATTATATGCAAAAATTAAATAATCGGGTGGGGCTGTGTCGGAGCACGGACAGAAGTGTGTTACGTGAAACGTAGATTCAGCAGATTATAGGAATATGAATATTTTTTAATAATATTTTTTTTATAATAATTTTATTTTCACAATGCCAAACAGAATTGCATTCAATTATATGAATTTTTACATTAATGTCTTAGCCGGGGTTCGAACTCGGATCCAATGCGTGACAACCCAGTGAACTACCACTTGCACTGTTGGGCGACAGTGAAATAGGGAGTAACTGGCAATGAAAACCTCACTAAACTCAGGAGGATGATAAACAAGCTGCTCTGTCTTATGTATATGTCTTAGTCTATATGTACACCGCTCAAGTTTTGCTTTATTTCAAGATTTTACACGCACAAGCGTCTGCTTTCCTAAGAAAAGAAGACTACATTTATATCAATCATGCCCTTTGCTATGGAGTTATAGCGTCTAAATGGATCTTCCTAAAAGGCTATTCCCTGATACCCCCTATGTAACTGATTTATTTTAAAGACGTATCTAATTGGAAATGTTTCTTAATTTTTAAGGGGAAAATATACTACAAAGACGTTTCAGTGTATGTAAATGTATTAAAAGGCAAGAGTAATATCCTCTGCATGTAATATCCTCAGCATCTGCATGTAATTTAAATACATTAAAATAATTAATTATATATGACAAATAGATAATATTTTTTACTATACTATCACTTAATTGTTAAAATGAAGAAAACAGGTTAGCTGTTAATTAAAAAGTTGAAAGAATGAATATAATCATAAATAGGGATACACATATCTTTCCTAGTAAGTATACGCATATCAATAAAATACCTGAATTGAAAAGACTAATCGCAAAAAAATATTAAAATTCATTAATTACAAAGAGATAAAAGTTATCTCAAAACCAGGTCACGTCACATTAACCCTAGGACGAAGAAGGAATGATAAATACGGAGTTATCTCCTCAATGAAGACGATCCCTTCCGGCGGTCAACTATGACGAGGCAGATTTTCGGAAAATGAAATTCGGATATCGGGCGAAAAGGACATATCGACCCCCCAAATGACGAAGCAGGAAGTCAGCATAAAATGAAACAGGAAAAGTAAGCAAATGAAAAAAGAAGAGAACCCCACAGAAAAAGACCTTAAAAAAAAAAGAAGAGTGAAAGAAGGATGGAAAGGAGAAGAATCTCCAGGAAACGTCTTAATTGGGGCTACCACTTTGCGGCCAAGGCAGGGGCGGCCCTAACTGAAGACGAGTCTTCGGACGGGCAAAATGTGCGGAAATTGATGGCAGAGCTTTTAATCCTCTTAAAGAGACGTTGGAAGAAGAGAAACATAAGACAAAATAGAAGGTTTTTTGTTGTTGCTGTTCTTTTTCTGACTCCTTAACCTTAGACGCGTGCTCCCTGCCCTATCTGATGTGGAGACACAATACTTGGATTTTCTTTTAAGTTGCGATGTCATGTTAAAAACCGCGTATTTGATTACGCCCCTGCGTTCTGTTACGCCATTCCAAAGAGGGGGGGAGTGTCAGAAAAGAAATTGGTGAAACCGGATGCATAGAAACAATTTTGGATTTTCGGTCCTCGTCCCTGAACTAGCAAAAAGGGGGAAATTTAATATCCTTCTACGAAAGTCGAATTGTCATAGAGAAAAGAAAATGTCCAGAGATTTTCAGAACAAAAAAGCAAAACATGCCGATGCATGCGAACGCGATCGATACAGATATCTGCTATTGAAATCGGACGCGAGGGAACTTTTCAAAACACTTTTTGATTTAAATAGATGTTTTTATAGACAGCTAATATATTTTCTTACAGGCCTTAAAAAGGCTGAGATGAAGTTCTTATATAAATATACAATGCATTCATATATCGTAGTTTTATACTGTTTAAAATAAAATTTCTCAATTTAATTTCACTCACTATAGTTTCATTACGTTTTTTTAAATAAATTAATCCTAAATAAAAATATTGGTACATTTAGACACTTTCTAACGATAGTTGACGTTCGTCCATCTTCTAAATTACTATGCAAATCTCATATTTTATAAAATACTATGCAAATCTCATATCTTATATAATACTACGCAAATCTCATATCTTATAAAATACTACGCAAATCTCATATCTTATAAAATGCTATGCAAATCTCATATCTTATAAAATACTATGCAAATCTCATATCTTATAAAATACTATGCAAATCTCATATCTTATAAAATACTATGCAAATCTCATATCTTATAAAATACTATGCAAATCTCATATCTTATAAAATACTATGCAAATCTCATTTCTTATAAAATACTATGCAAATCTTATATCGTATAAAGATTTTGATTCTAGAACAAAATTCAATTCTATTGTTCAGCCCTTTATTCAAAATGGTAATCACATCTTTTTCAAACCCAAAGTAATTTCGGTCAACTGATATTCAGTTGAAAAAATTGTCCATATTATTCCAGTATTCAAGTATTTATCGAATTTCCTTTAACACTGTTAATAGTTACAATTTTCTACGTCAATATTTAATAGAGTGCTTATAGAATATTCTCCTTATTACGTAAATAACTTATTTCGCAATTTCCTCATCAGGATAATATTCCGAACTTTTCCTTATGACATTTGCATGAATTTCGACGCTCAATTTGCCTTTGGGAATAAAGATGAAACGGCATATTCTGGTATTTTACCTTACTTAGACAAGAATTATAAATAGGTTACATTAAAAAAAAACGTCGTGGTATATGAACTTATTTTTAAGATAAAAAAAATGCGTAAAACTCCCTGAACGGATTCACACGATTAGTCAATAAAAATATATTACGGTTCAATATATTATGGCGTTTCAAACTATCTGTAATAAATTTAATAATGTGACTAAAGTATATTTAAAAAAATCTAATTTATCTAAAAAATTTAATATTATTTATTAAAAAAATATTTTATATTTTAAGAAGAATAAACAGCACATATAATCTCACAGGTCAATGACCGCTTAAAATTCTTCTAGTAACTAGTATAGAATTGTTTTATATTTACCTTTCACCATGGTAGAATTCAAATTATAATAATATATAAATTTATTATTTATATATATATATATATATATATATATATATATATATATATATATATATATATATATATATATATATATATATATATATATATATATATATATATATATATATAGAATAATGTAATAAAACTTTAAAATATATAATAAAATTCAGAAACAAAATAATTAAAAAAATTACATAAACCAGAACTGTTTCGCAAAATCGCTAATGCACCGTCATTTATATTATGCATGGATATTACATATTCCATTAATTTACATAATCGATCCGATTTCCCATCCATCCCCAGACAAGTATTCCCGTTTAATGCCCTAACACTCCGTTGAAAGAGACACGGAACAGAGTCTCGCCCACACCCTAAATAGCCCACCTGCCCCAAACGACTCCAATGGGCAGATGGAAAACAACCAGAAACAAAAGGAAAAAAAAAAACCACCGGTTATTCAAAAGCTCGTAACGTCTCGTCATTATGAATATGAAAAATGATTTAAAGTAAGTAAATCGGCAGTCAGGTAGTTTGCAAATGACCGGTTAGGGGCGATGGTAATATTCAGGTGGGGGGGGGGGGCTTGCTGGCTGCAAAGGTACTTGCAGAAATGCATTTATAAAGAGAGAAGAAAAGTCGAGGGGGGGGGGGGGGGGGGGTTGGAGGAGTGTATAACGGGGCTCCCGGCACCATTGCATTTGTTTCAAGTTGATTAATGGGCGACTGGCATCAGTCCCAGCACAGCCACGTATCGATCGCCACGGAATACGCGGGATCAATTACACTAAGTGGTCCCGACTCGAATCTGTAATAACAATGTAACGCAATTGCAACGCTGAAGGCTATTTGTTTCCGGCGTCAAAAAGCTACTTACGGGGAAAGGGGGGAAGGGGGCGGGGCATTATGTGCCATCTTGAAGAAGGAGGAAAGACCTCCCGCCCCCCCCCCCTCATTGTGTTTTATTTTCTTTTCTTTAAAACAATGGCAGGGGGGGGGGGGGGGGGGACATTTCATTTGCCAATGGATGCGGAAAAACGGAATGAGCAGAAATAAATAAAGATGAATACAAGAAGGGTCTGCGATGAAAAACTGGAGTTTATTTTGTTTTAAAGTAAAAGGGATTGATTGTAAAAATATATTTTCGAAATCGGCAATCTGGAAAAGTAAAATGGTCATACATTGAATGACTGCCTTTTCAAAGAGATGTTCCGTGTTTAAATGAAAGATCGTAACTTATTTGTCTTTTTCAACGTCAACAAGGAAAAACTCAATGTAAATATAAATACTTAACAACCCATTTTATATCTAACGCCCTTCGCCACTTCTAAAGCTTAACGCTCTTCTACCCATTACAGTGATAAAACGTTGACGGAAATAATTAATATTAATAATAAAAGGGAAATTGTATTCAGTACGAAGGTTCTTTACGATTCCTGACGGACGTATAATTTTCGATGCCCATCCAAAATCTAACGTGCAAAAACAGTTAAAGATTGGGTGTTTCCCCACTTTCAAATCACTCAGTCGTTCATATTTTTACAAGAAAAATGCATTTCAGCACGGGTACCAACCCCACATATTTCTCTGTCCAAATGCTAAAGTGTCCACATTATGATGGATACCGGACACCCAGATGCTTTATAAGTAAATGGAAAGTGACCACACCAACAGCTCCAAGCAGGATAGATACTTGTGCGCGAGAGAGATTCAAGTTGGCTCGTCCCCAGTGGGGGAGGAGGAGGAGGAAGAATCCAGCGTTTAAGACCATTTCCATTCTAAAATGTATCCGGTGCAGGCTGTTCCTCGGCACTCTCTCCACCTTCTTTTTAAAGGAAACGGAGAGAGAGAAAGAACAAGTAGCAGATGGATAGAGAAACACAGCTGGAGGCAACAACAATGCTGCCTCCCCCAATCCCAAGCTCCCCCCGAAGTATAAACGCGGTAAGGCGTTTTTCTAATCCTGAATTACTCATACTTTACTTACCACTCGACTCTTCAGGGTACCAAAAAAAAAAAAATGCGGGGGAGGAGGGATGAAAAATGGAGAATAAAAAAAAATATGGGACACTTGATCGCGATTCTCTCTATTTCTTCATATATATATCTTTATTTTTAATATATTAAGCAGCCCTCCCTGCTGCTTCGTTGATCAGGAGACAGCGTAAAATGAGAAGAACACTTTCGCAGTGTTAGGGTATGAAAGAGAAACAATAACAAGTATAAAAGAATTCTCTCTTTTTCTTTTTCTTTTCACCAGGCATTCCCTATTCTCTGTTTTGTGAAAGAGAGAGGAGTATTTATACTTTTTTTGTCGGTGGAACAAAAACGTTAAAGAGGAACTGCTGACGGCCAAAATCGAATAAACGATGAAGTGAGTGAATCGGAATGGATGATGTGCATCTCTTATCGAAAACGACACTGGGATCTTCGGCTGTAAGTGAAACGGGCGACGAACACGGGAGTCCATTTCTAGCCGAAAAAGACAAAAAAAAAAAAAGATGCCAGCGTGGGATACTTACTAAGCAACTTTCGAATGGGAAGGTGTATTAAATTGACAAATTTCATGACTTTTATTACACCTATGAAAAGGTTAACTCTGTTATGTTATTTATAAAGTTCACATTTTTATGCTACAACAATGTAACAATGAAATTTCTTCAGTCATTTGAACTGCGAGTGGCACAAATGTGGGGAAAGAATAAATATTTTGTACATTATTGCTAATAGAATTAAAACTTTCAATGAGCAATTGTGTATTACCAAAAAGATTACACATTGACAAATTAAGATATGTATTAGAGGATCTTCACATTTTTTTTATGAGTTTGAAGATGAAAAAGATCCATAATGAAATTGCGTTTGCACAGTAGCACATTTACTTTATTAAGTAACTTAAGTTAAAAACTAATAGGCCAAACGATTTAGAGTTGTTTTAAATATTAACAAACATTTCCTATAAAAATTGTATCTGTATTACAAACAGATATCTTAATTGTCTCATTTAATTTAGAATAAAAATTTCCTTTAAGTATTAAAGTTCCATATATTTTCTCACATTGACTATTTTTTGTTTTTGCAGTTTATTCAAGACATCATTGAAATTATACGTTTTTTTTTCAAATCAATATAATACTAAGTAATCTTTCTTCTTGTATGAAAATTCTACAGGCTTAAAAAAATAGCTCCTCAGTACTGCCATATACTTTTACAGAGCTAAAAAAAAAGTTCCTTTACATGTTACGGTTTTCAAAGATTTCAAAGTAAAAAAACAAAAGCAATGTCCACATAGGACAAACAGAAAACCCGAATGGACATCGGGCAAGAACATTACCAAGTTTGTCAAACAAACTGTAAACACAAATGGAAAAGAAATTGAAAACCATTTCCATTTTCCCCCTCCCCTCTCCCTAGAAACATTTTCACTTTCCAGGAATTCTATTCAAAACATAAGACACAAATAGCAACGCCTAAAACATGCACCCATCCCCCTACTTTCAGGGATAAGAAGAAAGAGCAAATTCCCTTTTCCGCCGCTTTTACTTTATGCCAAATATTTTGAACATGCACCGAAAAAAGAATTTTGCAAGAAAAGTCCGAAGGAAAAAGCCTTTCGATTCTGTGTTCTCAGAGTTGTAGTTACCCGTAAACAGGACTTCTACTTATGGGGCTATGACGGAATAAAATTTTCTTAAACAGGACCACCCGAAAGCAGATCAGTGTAAAAAGGAGAGCCGAGCTATCTTAGTAAAATTTTCTGTTTTTCTGGCAGTGTATAGGGAAATTTTTCTGAGGAGATTTCCCTCGAGATTTTGGCAGAAGACGGCTCTAGGGATTTCGGTGGGGAAGAAAAAGTGAATATGGGAATTGAAATGGGCGTATGTGTGTTCATTTATTCTGCGAAAGATATTAAATATATATGCGCGCTTTGCAAACAGAATCACGCTGGAGGAAGTTTAAATAAAGGAAGACGTGCATACATAAGCGGTTAATTATAAATAAATTAAAAAGCATTTTAGTTAAAGCTAAACTTTGAGTGTAGAGTTAAGGGATGATAGCAATACGTCGTGAAATACTACCACTTTTGCTATTCTAAAATGCGCGTTAAGTTCAGAAATGTTGTTTTAATTAGTAAAGAATGATTAGAGGATTTCCTTGTGAATAGGTAATTAAATTTCAATTAAAGGAGCGATTTCAATAAAAAAGAATGAAAGTTAAAAAGCTTTTCCAAGAATTAAAAATGCAACCGCTTTTAAGAATACTCTCCTAAAAGACCATTATAAAAAAAAATTATTTTTTTAAAAAAAGTTACTAAAATTAATGTAATAAATCAAAATTCTTTTATCAAAAAAAATTATTTTACAAATTTTAAATATTTTTTCAAAGACATTAGAAACCTATTGGCTTTTTATAAATAAAATCCTAAGGCATTTTGTACTGTAGATATCATTTGATTATAGTATCATTTTAATTAAACTTACACTTGGAATATTTATGAAGAATATTTTATATTTTGCGTATTTAATACTAAAAATTAAAATGTTTATATTTAAATTTTCGAAGATAGCGTGTGTTTATAATGTTCTCTGGTCACACTATATATATCTATCTATCTATATTAACGCGTATTTATTTAATGTTATAAACATTTTCTCTCTCCTGCAAATAATATTTTATAAAAATTATTTCTTAGAAACCATTTAAAGCATCTGTTTACAGAAAAGAAAAAAGAGCAAATGTATTCTTCAACACTCCCTAAGATAATTTATATTAAGGTGTTTTTATTTACGAAAAAAAATATATATTCACAATATCTAAAACTATTAATCATCTTCAAGCAAAATATTCAAATTCATCACTAAACCGCATTCCATCTTCCCAAACAATAAAACACCCCACCATTTCCACAGATGCCATCGATATATTAATTAACCAACTCCCGAGTAAGGCGATGATAAATGGCGCAAGAATAACTTCTCCCGCCAATTCATTTGTCGCAATTAAACGGGAGGGAGATTTCTGACTTCCCAGCAGCCAAGGGAACAACACAAACGTCCCGAGAAAGAGTGTGATAAGTATGGCGGCAAAGCAAACACACAGAGCGGCCGGCGTGGAAGAAAAAGGACGGACGATAAAAGGGAAGGAGAGAAAGAGAAAAAAGAACACCTTGTAAGGCCAAACGATCCGTTAATGGGCGAGCATGATGTCGGGAATATAGCTCATCGCCCGAAACCATCAGCCACATTTTCCACGCAAGGCATTTGGCGACAATTTCCTGCTGCTTTTGCGTTTGATTTCCGACGTTAACGGATCGGCCATTCAAATGATTTGGCGTCTGTGGGGCTGGCGATTTTGAGATGTGACATCTCTACTAATAAAGTTAGGGAAATGGGGGTGCTGTTATTTTGTTTGCTTATATCTCGAAAATTAATGATTTGATTTTGGGAATATCAGAGTTTAAATTCCGAAGAAGAATATTTTTGGATGTGTTTATTAAAACATGAGTTCTAACCACACAAAAAAAAACATATTTTAAATTTTCCTAATTTATGTAAATTGTTAATTTTGCTCGTACTAAACTCAGCATTTGATTTTTATTATGTAACTTGACAAGTTTAAAATAGTTGTTCATAAGAAGATTTTTCAATTTATTTGGTGCTGATAAGTTAAAAAGGAGTTATTACAGTTGAATTTCTGTTACTTACTTTTTTTGGCACATCTAATTTGTATGTTTGTCTAGATTTTACTTTTTACTGTGAGTACATATTTCGATATTTTTTATTTGATCCCGTACTTGTTCGATCCAATAGAAACAAATTAGTCCATATTCAAATCCTTGTTCTTAATTTTGCACTAGTTTCTATAATAAGTCTTTTAAAATATAATCGAAAATGTTTAATGTTTATTAAGTATATAAAAAAATACAGAATACTAAAACAATCTCATTAAAAAACAATTAAGACTTTGAAGCTTAAAATCACAGATGACACTTTAAAGAAATTTATAAAATAATGCTGTTATTAAGAAAAAAAACGATACCGCTCTTTGATGTAAAGTATTTAAGAAAAATACTTCAAAAATGGCACTACTTGTGGTTTTTAAAATAGCAAAAGGTACGAACAATAAACCAGAAAAAAATAAAACAATTTTACAGCTTTCTACTTAGCGCCATAACATCCGAACTTAAAACATCAGCAATTTCAAACTTTATATGGAAGACCATGATGCCCAGCAGATAGAAATCTGACCACTGAATAATGAAGACCCCCCCCCCCCCACAGTCCCTGGACAGACCGCCATAAAAATTTCGCGTGCCAGACCAAAGAGCGCGTGTTATTGGAAGTCCTCTCCCCCCCGCAGAAAACCAATGTAAAAACGGCACTAAACAGAGGAGGGGAACAAGAGAAAGGCGCGAAAACGCATAAATTTCTTCTCACAGAGATCTGTGATGGGGGGGATATTACCAATTCACATTGCATGAGTCACAAGTCCAATTCAATCAATAGTTGATCGGGCTTTTATAATGGCCTCTTCTCCCGGCATAGACCTTCCAAGGGTGGCTGGAACATGGAGCAGGTGTAGGGAAGGGACGTATTGCAGGGAAGTAGATTTTTATGTGGGGTGAGTAAGATACCAGAGAAATTCTCTCAATTTACATAAATTCAGATTCCGTTACTTTTGGATGTTCGAGTTGTGAGTAACACTGGGACCTCAAATAAAGTTGTGATGGGGTAGCTTTATTTTTTTAATGATAAATTTAGATGTTTTTTTATGTATAAAATATATATGGTAAACAATAATGAGCTAAATATTTAGTGCAGCTATGTGAAAGTTTGGAGTGTTGGTGTAATTAATGGAAAAACAATTTTAAAGAGTATCTGTCATTAAAAATAATTGATTTCCACCCTATCATAATTAGGGAATTGTGTAGATTATATTTTGAGGATTCGAATGAGCTCTTAACCTCAAATTCGTGAAAATTGCAATTAACACATCTGTGCACTAACACATCGATACGATATTTTTATTTTATAGAGGATGATTCAAAACCACTTGGTTTTAAACCTGTTTGTTTAATATAGAAAATTAACAATTTTCCAATTATTTATGAAAAAAAATTGTATATCCCTACCTGAAAATAACTATATATCATTCACTAAACAGGATGAACAAATAGTTAGGCGACGGTCATTGTTTGGCTGTATCAAATTTAGCTGTATTGCAATAATGAAACAATATTTATCCTCAACTATTTCGCTTATTTTTAAACAAGTCGCTTAGATTTAGTACCAACAAATAAAGTAGTTAAAACACAGAAAAAAAAAATAATGGTTTATTTTGTGTAATAAAACAGCTGAACCATCACCCAATAATTTGTGACCACCCCGTATCATTCAACTAATCGCTCGAAAGTCACCGTGTAACTTTTGACACTAAATTAACACAATAAAATATATCCACATCGGAAGAGCAACCAAACCGGATTTTCCATATTCCTTCTGCATATCCTCAACTTTCCCATTTCTATTCGACTCCCTCCACCAAAACTACAAAAGTGACCTTGATCGGAAACCTCTCTGATGGATACGTTAGCGAGTTTGGCCACCGAACCGCATCCGTATTTAAAAAAAAGAAAAGAAAGCTTCAAAAAAAAAAAAAAAAAAAAAAAAAAAACATCACTTTACATAACACAAAGGTAGCAAGCATTTCTCAATCCCGAATTAGTCCCCGTGCATTATAATGCAATTACCCGAACGGCACAGGTGTGCTGTGCCACGCCACGCATGCGCTGCTGCTCTCTGTCGGTTGGTGGGGTGGGTCGCATTTCATTCAAATCCGATCATTAAAGGGGTGGGTGGGGGGGCAGCAGCCAATCACACCGCGTCAACCCTTCGGCTAATGACGATCCGGTATGCATAGATGCGGGGAATAATGATGTGGACGGTGCGGCCTGCTCATGTGAGGCGCTGGGAGGAGCGAGAAGGCAATCAGACCCCGGCACTCTATTCTTATGTCGAGTGTTCTAATGACCTCCAGGAGAAGACCGTTTGCAAATCACCACCAGTGGAAAGGACAAAGAGAATCGTTCGGGGACTACGATTTCAGGCGGGAATATCTTCAGTAAATAAAAATGCATTGTTACTGTATACCGGTTGTCTTAAGTTGTCCTGAACAAAATGGTTTTAAAAACATCCGTCGTGAATTATATTTTTTTATAATAAAGGGTATATTTTAGTACTTGTTATATTACGCAATATTTGTAATTAGTGACTAAACAAGTGTACTTTTTTTATAATGTAGTATTTGTAATTAGTAACTAAACAAGTACAAAAATGGCGATTTTTTATATTATGCAGTATTTTTAATTAGTAACTTAACAAGTACGAAAATGTCGTTACCACTTTTATGTAGTATTTTTAGTTAGTAACTAAACGAGTACGAAAATGCCGTCAGTACTTTTTTTTTTATATAATGTGGTATTTGTAATTAGTAACTAAACAAGTACGAAAATTGAGTTATTTTTTTATATAACGTAGTATTTTAAATTCTAAAAAAGTACGAAAATGGCGTTATAACTTTTTTGTATTATGTAGTATTTTTTTATTGCTCTTAGTTTTTCTTCTTAATGTTAAGCTTATATTTTGTATTTTAAAACATTTCATTCATACACTTTGAGATCTTTAAGACTACAAAATTCTATATTTTAGCTATATATTCTATCAATGTATAAATACAATTGATAGCTCACAAACTTTTAAAATTATTTAAATGGCTACATTTTCCATTCCACTAGCAAAAGCATCACTTGCGAATGTAGCATTACAATTCCTTTGACACGGTGATTTATCCATCTTTCTTCCTGAAAGATCGATTAAGAAGCAAGACACTCGACATTTCTCACAAAACACAACAACAACAACACTGAAGCACACCACCCGAAATATATTCAGTACGAAAAAAAAAAAAATCCCCAACTACAGAAGCAACTTCCAACCCTCAAACGCCGAGAATCATCATATCCCCCCCTAACACTCCACACACCAGCTAATAAATCTTCGCGAATGCATTCAAAAGAAGAAGAGAAAAAAGGTTTCACACGAGAAACTGAAAGAAGGAGAAGAAGAAAAGTCCATGAAAAGGCAAAGGATGAGGATGAAACTAATGTCCGAGCATCTGAGATGCAGGAGGGGGGGATGCGATTACTTTGGTATGCAGAAGAAGAGGAGGAGGGGGGAGGGTGATGTATAGATAGAGACTGTGTTGGTCAGCTTTACATAAAAGACGTGTAAAGATCGATCCGAGTCTTAATCCTCCTCCTCTCTTATTCAGGGGAGTCCCCTCCCACACGCCGATTGGGGCGACCCCAGGCGGAGACGCCGGGAAATGCCCAACCGCCCTCTTTTGGGAAGGGATGGCCGAAAATAATATAAAATCGAATACTACTGAGTGTTTTTTTTAAATTCTCAGATACGTTCTGATGGGATTTATACTCATTTTTTATGAATAAAAATCAAAAGGGTTTTAAAGATTTTATAGTAATTTAATCCTAGGGGAAATCCTAGTTCTAGGTGAAATTAACTTAGATAAATTGTCGATTTTGTTTTGCTTACATTATAATTCCAACTTTAAATCATTATTAAAATGTATGTACAAACTGTTTTGTAATTTTTGAGAGCGTACTAGGTGAGTAGTACTTGGTACTATTTGGAAAATGCTTAAATCTCAATTTCACTTTAATAAGGACCTGACTTATATTCAATGTAAACGCCTCAATAACGCTTTTACCAAAATACATAAATGTAAACAAAGGCTAAAACTATTTTTTGATATTTTATTACCTTAAAAATATTTTAAATGGATATCATTAATCATAAATGGCTTTGAAAGATGAAATATAATTTTTTTTTTAAAAATCACACATGTTTAAGTATTTGAAATGCTTCATTTACGATTCATTTGGAATTTAAAAACTTAAATAAATTATTGGATAATAAGTAAGCTGTTTTAAAAACTTTATAGGCTCGTTGAAGAACACTATGCGAAAATAAAGAATTACGAAAAAAGTTTAAGAACTTTACGGACTTATCAAACATTGGCTCAAGTAATTGTGTTCCGCTATACAAATTAGCGATTTAAAAAAATTAAAATATTCTACCACATAAATTATTGAAAGTCAAATATATATATGAAAAAGCGCAGTGTTCTTAAAGATGTCCAGTAGAGATAAGATAAAGTTTTCAAAAAATGCAATATATTTAAAGAGCTTCAGATATTTATTTAAATTATCTATTTTGTGATATGAAGGAACTCAGAAGAGTTCATAAAAGTTATTAGATAGCGAATCAGCAGCAAAATTATAAACAAAAAAACAAGCGTTGAAATTCGGACATCAATTGCGTGATTTGATCGGTTCTAAATCTTGATGGAAAACTAACTATCAGTATTGAAACTTTATAAACAAAGGCTACCCCGAGATTATGCAAGATGAAAAAAAGTAATAGATTATTGTACACTAACAAAACAAACTTGGCAACAGTACTGTTTCAGAATCTCAAAATCTATAATTTAGTAAAAAGGAAAAATGGAATCCTTGATTATAAATTGCATTTGGATGACAAACTACTTATTATCAAAGCACATATAAAAAAACGAGTCACTTGTAAACAACACATTGCATAAAATAGCAATGGAAAACATTGTTATTGATATCTCCCGCAGTAAGTGTACTTAATTCTTAACTTAAGATTTATACTTTGTTTCCATTGGAAACATCACATCTCGCTTGCAATATCAAATCGTGAGTCACCGTATTTTTTAAGTAGCTATTTAAAATTAACATTACGGAACACATAAGAAATTAAAGAATGCATATAACGTTTACCTAATAATCAAGATCAGAATTGACGTTTCACTCAACCCCAGATAAAAGATCATTTAGTGCCGACTCATGCAGGCCTTCAAATGAACCAACGCTCGATCGTGTTATTGGAACCTGCGCACTTTGCATTAAGGAAAAAAAGTACAAGGGCGCAATGAAGTTCATTATACCCTGTTCCGGAGGTTGAGTAACACAGGAAGAGGCGGAGATACGAAACAATTTTGATTTCCTATTTAGCTGCAGTCGCAGGGTAACTCTAGAAAGCATTAGAATTAGAGCAGTGGTGCAATGAAACTAAGGACTGGTTAGAAAAGTATGTTTATCTTGAAACAAGAAACTAAGGCCTGGTTAGAAAAGTATGTTAATCTTGAAACAACAAACTAAGGCCTGGTTAGAAAAGTATGTTTATCTATAAACAAGAAACTAAGGCCTGGTTAGAAAAGTATGTTTATCTTGAAACAAGAAACTAAGGCCCTGGTTAGAAAAGTATGTTTATCTTGAAACAAGAAACTAAGGCCCTGGTTAGAAAAGTATGTTTATCTTGAAACAAGAAACTAAGGCCTGGTTAGAAAAGTATGTTTATCTTGAAACAAGAAACTAAGGCCTGGTTAGAAAAGTATGTTTATCTTGAAACAAGAAACTAAGGCCTGGTTAGAAAAGTATGTTTATCTTGAAACAAGAAACTAAGGCCTGGTTAGAAAAGTATGTTTATCTTGAAACAAGAAACTAAGGCCTGGTTAGAAAAGTATGTTTATCTTGAAACAAGAAACTAAGGCCTGGTTAGAAAAGTATGTTTATCTTGAAACAAGTTCCATGATTGAATATTACTGTACGAAGTGCAGGGGGGGAACACATTCTTTTGCTGGTTAACTACGTATAATAAACCATTCTTTTTGCTGCTAAAACTAAGCGACTTGTATCAAATATAAGCGAAGTATATAATACCCAATAATTTGTTACAATCGTACATTAAGAGACCAGTATCTTCTGACGTAGCAGAATAATCTTAAAAGAATTCGTTTTTTCGAATATGAGATTGCATCTGGCGATGACGTATGCATTTAAATAAAACGGAGATTTTGACGATTTGAGTGATTAAGTTGAATGATGAAGTATAAAATAGTGTAATAAAAATAAGATTTGAAGTAATGTTTGCAAAATTATCCTTAATTTATGACATAGATGCTGGAGTTAAAAGCAGAAACGTAGTTTTAAAAAGAAGCAGAAGCGAAAATATATGTATTTTTTATAAAAAAAAGTTTGCTCATACTGAAGATAACATTAATTAAATACAGATTTTTATCCAAGCCTACAATGACCAAAAATATTAAATAATAAAATGCTTTTTTTTTTAAATGCATAGATATTTATTTTAAAGCTGCAATCAGTATTCAGACTTAAAAAGTTTCGTACTTTGGTAAGCTGAAGTTTTTCAATTATACTTTTGTAGGTTGAATTAAAATTTCAATAATAATAAAAAAAAACATATTGAAATGTATCAAAGCTACTTGGAAAAGCTGTTAAAATACAAAGAAGAACGTATTAGAATTGCAAGAGAAAGTCGATAATTTCAAAACCAAGACTTACATTTAAGGCAAGCTCATATAAATACATCAACGTATTTTCAAAAATTAATTTTAAACTATCAAAATAAATGGCATGCGATAGGAAGGAAATTGTGCTTAACAGAAAAAATGACTCTTTGATATTTTTAAAACTTTAACAGAAGCTAAGAACTATTTTTTGAGGAAGCCTACATCAAAAAGTTAGTCAATTGCTATGCCAAACTTTTTCGTAAATCATTCAACACTTGTTGAAAGGGAAAAAATAGCATCAAAACATTTGTGTTCTTCTTGAACTAGTTTTTTGATAAAACAATTAAACATATTTTATAACTATTTATATGTTTCTCAACGTTTCAAAGACAATGTAAATACTAAAAACAGGATCAATGTGCTTAGCGGAATTTGTTTTTCTGTATCAAACTAAAAGGTCATTCCTTACACAATTACAACGCTCTTAGGCAATCTAGATTTTTTAATGAAAATTACTTTTCTGTTTCAAAATTGCATGAGGAGGATTGCATATTAAAGAAATCTAAATAAAATTAAAAATTAATGCAAAAAATACTTGACGTTAAAAGTTTGTAAGATAAAAACTCGTTTTATAGAACATTGCGTTAAGAATATTAAAATACAAATAAAACGTTAAAATACGCAATAAAAATAATTTACGCAATAATAAATATTTTTATTGCGTATTTTAATGTTGTATTTGTATTTTAATGTTAAAAGTTTGTGCTTAATTTTTAATTTTTTTTTTTAAATAAAATGTAAACATGTTCAGGACACATTAATAACGAAATTATAAATGATTTGAAGGTAACTAATTTAAAATTCTATGACAAATAGAAATTAAGAAACATTTGAACATAAACAATTTAGAAAATAATAGCCAAACGCTGACTCTATTTCGCAACCTAAAAGTTGGCAATTATTAAAAGGTCAAGTGATATTTGCAACTAATAATTAAAAAAATTATTTATGAAATAGCAAATGAATACAAATGCTACACATAAGTTAGCAAGCGTTACAATCAATCATTACTATCTAGATACTGAATACAGAAACGGAATTATCATATACCGTTCATTTATTAAGGGTAATGTCCTTAAGGGTAAACGGAGTCTATCAAACCTGATTGTGGCGTTACATGGAAGACAGAGATCAGTAGTGGCATGGCGTGGGAAAAATTTTGGACAAAAAATTCTTAAGTTTATTTCACAAACATCGTCCTTTTTATAGAATTTATAATCTTTCTACTACGATATTTGGTAATATATACAGATTGCAAGTTTCATTGACTGTTTTTTAATTGTAAAAAAAGTCCATATGACATGGAGGAGAGATAAGGCTTACGTGTGACAGGGCGCGACATGGAAAACGATGAAAATTAGCGCGATGTTAATAAATGAACCCTCCCTAACTACCATTATATCTTGTAAGTTGACATTATTAAATTATACCCAATATTCTTTGAGTTGACCCTATATTCTCCGTTGAAACCCTATATTCTTTGAGTTGACAACCCCATATTCTCATCCTTGAAAATTTTATATGGGCAACACTTTTAAATTCCCGAAGGCACGATGTGATGGAAATCAACATAATGATACCACTCAGAGCCAGAAAATCCTGAATCATATTTGGAAAATTTTACGGGAGACAGAGGAAAACACTGAATCCTACTCTCATTGCAAAGCATTCGACTTGGGCTTTTATAGATCTTAAAAATCTTAGATCTTAAAATATATCCTAAAGGCTTAAAAATAATTTGTGAGTGAATAGAATTTGATAGAAAACGAACTTTTAAAGCAGACTCCGCAACAAAACAGAAATCGCCGAATTCGGACTTTTTCTCGTTTGACTCTCAAGTACAAATATTATAACATTGCAGAAGAAAATCCCAATTTGAACAAACTATATTTAAAAGTGCACTTCCATCCACAATGTCGTGTCTTCCACCTGTAGCATTTGTATTTATTCCGCGTTCTCCAGCAGAAGAAGACGGATCAAAAGTCATCCTGGGGTTCAAACACCTGACGAGGAGAGCGATGACAAATGGAATCGACATTAGCACTGCAGGGGGGGAGGGGGGATGCAGGAGTCCAAACAAATGGAATGCCTCGATACAGTTGGCATCGGAGAAGATAAATTCAACGATTTCATCGCATTTTCAATCTTAAGAATGGGCGGGAAGGTGGGAGAAAACCTCGCTCTTATTGCGTCCATACATCTTGTTTAGGGATGCCGATCTCTCATAGCGAGAGGGGGGCTCTCCCGCGGATAACATTGGAAATGGAGTCTGGCTGTTTTGTTTAGAGAGAGAGAGAGAGAGATGAGGGAAAGAGAAAGTAATTGTTGAATATATTCACAGTTTTATTCGGATAAAAATAGTTTCAAAAAGCCGAGTCCAAACAGTAACAGCTAATTGTTTATGAAGGGGGATATGTGTTTATTTATATCGATAGGGGTTACGAATTTGACATTTATGATATATAAACAAATAATTAAAAAAAAAGAGCGAAAACTAACATTTTAATGATTAAATTAACATATTTAAAAGTTAGTTGCATTAAATAGAAATAAACTTTAAAAATAATTGAACCTATATTTCTATAACTTAGTATAAAGAGCCGACATTAATTACGATTTTATTTAAAAAAATAAAATAAGGTTAGATTAATTGATTATTTAAAAATTTACTTACATGCACTAATGAACAATAATACTTTTTTTGTAATCTACAACGAAATCGTAGCTACTCATTAAAGAAAATAAATATTGATTCAATCCAGTGGTATGAGCTATCTATTTTTAAAATTCTGTCTCAAAACCAATTTTGAATTAATTTTAAGTACAACTAAAAATACGGAAACTAGCCTTCTTCCAATCCATCAACGTTAAAATGCAAAAACATGCCCACGTGGGGAAGACGTAAATTTCTCCTAACACCGAAACTCAGAAAACAGCACATAAATATTAAAGCTCCCATAAACAAACATCCCGGGAGAGAGAGAGAGGGAGAGTCAGCATCCCTACATCGCATAAGCGACAGAGAAAGAGAGAAAAGAAAACATCCGAATCACTCTTAAAAGATGAGAAGGAAAAGCAAACGAATCTCCGCCAAGGCTATCACCTCCGTCCATTTAGGGACAACAATAGGCAAATAACAATAACCGTATAAAAACCATAAACTGCCGGAACGGACAAGGGGCAGGGCGGAAAAAAGAGAGAGAGAAGAGATAGGCAGCAAATGGCGACAAACTCAATCAGGGGACTGGGGCAGCAGAAATAAGAAGAAGAAGAAGACGATTATTCACAAAAGAGAGTCGCGAATGAAAGAGGTCACCGCGGTGACGTCACAACGGGCCAATTAATGGGAGTTGGCCGGTGATTGATAAGAGGAGCGGGGCGACGTCATCAAAGTCCCCGGGCCGTGACGTCGGAAGTGACCGTTCCTGCCATCGATCCGAAATGTTGGTGGTCAGTCGGATGGTGGACCACACGACAAATCCATCTGAACGACCCCCCCCCCCCCCTTCTTGTCCGTCTGATGAATACATGCAGAGGAGACGCAATCCAATAAATGTCGCTGAGGAAAGTGGGATGAAATATTCGGCCACTTGGATATTCGGCCACTTGAAATATTTGGCCACTGTTTTGGAGAAGGGGAATTTTTCGGCCACGAAGCATATTACACCGGTTGGTTTGGCGCAGAAATCAACCGAAGAAATGTAAGAGATTAAATATGGGACTTCTGTGCAAAAGTATTTGAATAGTGTCAACCCCTAAATGGCAATTAGGATTGTACAGGGTTGCCACTTAATACTAAAATCAAAACTCCATGAATTTTCAAAGATGTCCAGAAAGTGTACAAAAGAAATTCCAGACTGGAAAATAATTGAAAAAGAACCGATTTTTTCATTCATTAATATAATAAAACCCATAAAAATTAATCGCCTGTAAATGATAACCTAGCAAAGTATAGTAAAACAAAAAATTGCCATGTCACAACGAAAAAGAAAATTAAATTAGTGGCAGTGAAAAGAATATAAACGGAGCACATATCTAAAATTTTTAAAAACATTTCCCGACTTATTCAGAAAATTAAAAAAAAAAATCTTTACCATTACATGTAATTTTAGGTAATTTTTCTTTCTTCTGAAAATTCTAGATTTTTCCTGTTTTCTAGATGCGCGGAAGCCATTTCTATTTTGGCAATTTCGATGCTGTTTTTAATGTATCAATAATTTTAATACTAATCCTATTAGTTTAGCTGAAATTATCTGAAATCACGGAAGACAATATCAAAACAAGATGTGTAAAAAATACTAATCTAGATGTCTGGATATGTATATACCTGAAGTATCCTGAATGGAACTCTTTAAATTGGTCAAACTTTAAAAATGTAAATGTTTCAGATATGTATTCTATTGTATATTAGTTTCGAATCTTTGTAAATGGTTCGATGAATTCATATTCAACTTACTCCATCGCCTAGTAAGTTTTAAAGCAAATCACAGCGGCTACAAACTTGATTTAACAATTAAAAAAAAGGAAACACAGAAAATTAAGTTTTTTTTTTTAAATATCTTTATGTATAAGAAATTACAAAAACAATAAAATTGAAAAGTTATACGTGATTTCATGAGTCAACCGTAATTTTCTGGAAATTAAACTTTTCAAAACATAATATACATATATAAAATTATTATATTATTTTTTAATAATAATTATATATATTATATTATTATGTTATATTATATATATTATGTTATATTATATTACATGAATTTTAAATAAAAAGGGATATTACCATAGTAAACATACATTATATACTGTTCAATTTGTTTTATATATCGGTATCAAATTATTAGAAATCGCACTTATGCTTTAAACAACTGTTTGTTTTCTGTATTTGAAAAATAAATACAAAAATAAAATGGCATTCTTACAAATTATGCAATGTCTAACATAAAATACACTTCAATCGATAGTGAATTTTTCTTCGTTAATTACATCGTTGTCAAAAAAAAAAAAATTGAAGTAATACATATTGATAAAAAAGGCGTTTTTCTATTAAAATTATGTTTCTTATTGATAATCTGGCTACGAGAAAATAAAGTATCTTATCACAAAAACAAAGTACTTCTGATAAAAATAACTTGATTACATTTTTTGAGCAAAAAACATTTTGACAATGCTTTACGATCTCAAGGTAATATAAATAGAGATATAATATGTTAACTTTGAATTGTTTACAAGCGTTATCTCAAAAAAGTATTTAAAACATCTCAAATTAGAAATGTATTTTATTTTGTCGCTATAAACTTTGCATGAAAGAAAAAGATAAAAGAGCAACGTTTATAAAGTAATTTACAACGTTGACAACAAAATATAATTTATAAAGTTTAATTTAGAGTAAAATACTATTTTTAATAACTTTACCAAAGTAAAATCAACTTATTTATACATATTCCATATTAAAATTCAGTTTCTTAAATGGAACAAAAGTAATTTGGGTACTAATATAAAATTTTTCTAAATGACGTGAAATAAATTTAAAGCTAAATTAAATCTTTATTATTTTCAAATCATTACACATTTTCACATACATACATTTTCACTCAAGTAGGTAGCTTTAACATTAAATATTGGTATAATTTTAAAAATAATATTTTAAAAAGCCAATAAAATGGCCATTAGTATGAGATTATTTTAACTATAATAAGAAGTAATTATTTTTAAGAGTGTCAAACCAATAAAACGTTGATTAAAAGGTAAGTAACGGGAATAAAAAAAAGGAGTATATTTTATTTGCTAGACACAATTTAAGTGTATTAAAATAACCACTAACTACTTTACGTTAATGAAATAAATTATAGCAGAGGTAAAATTTAAGCCTCTTATTACAATTTAATTAAAAAAAAAATATGAAATTAAAATGGACATTTTTCTAATCCATTGTAAACACAATAAATCAAGAAAATAACCCCAAGGAGGGGTATAATTATGAAAATATTTGGTAAAGATCATTAAAATCAATAAAGTATATAGAAGATTAGTTGAATTGTTTGAGATTTAACCAATACGAATTATCGAAGAGCTCTCACAAAGAAATTCGGTTTTTAAGTATTATTATCAAAAAATTAAATACGAAATATAAGTCAAAATAAATGGTAACAGTATCCATTTTAAACAAAAACGAAACACGGATTAAAAATAAGGGGAATATTACTTACATTATTCTTATAAATGTATCTTTTCAACAGAGCAGTTACATGGGTGAGTGCACACAAACATTACTTGCATTTAGCATACACCTCACGTGATACTTATACACTGAGCACATTCATTACTCGGATGAATACCTCGAAAAGTCATAATTTAATACCAAAGACCCTACAGAAACTCCAGTGCCTGAAACGTGCTTTAAAAGAATACAAAGCAGTACAGAGGCGTTCAATAAATATTACCTGCAAAGCTATCTACATTTCGTTTTTAAAATAAGTTTCGCCAATCTTTTACAACGCAGTAGAACACTTGCAGGTATCAAAACGAATTATAACTGGAATTATATGGGTGTATTTATCTGATTTTTTTATGATTCGCCTTCGAGCCGAAATTGTTTGCTTAAGGAGAAAAACAACCTCCAATTGAATAAACACGAAGACAAGACTGATTTTTGGAACGCATTAAGTAAAGTAATCATAGATGTACAAGCTCATAAAATAGCTGTTAGGGAGTTGAAGCCAGTATTGGCGACCTACCAGAGTGAGGAAAGAAAACCTCTGGCAGCTTCTTCCCCTTCCCTTTTCTTTCGAAATTATATTCCGTTTTGCGAAGAAGCGGCTTGCATTCAAATTCAGAAGACCACAGTTGCTTGTCGGCGATAAAAATATTTCCGTTAACAAGGCAAGATGGCTTTTGCTGTGCCGTTAAACTCACTCCGGCTTATTTTCCTTTTCTTCTTTTTTTTTTGACATCTTGCAGTTCGTTGGCAGCAATTCTTACGAAAAGGAGATTCTTTTTTTTTAGGGGGGGTATTTTTCTCTCTCGAAGTGAGTGAGGGCTCCCAACCTAATTAGTTGAAATGAATAACCTGCTTCAGACAGTTAAGGCGAATAAAAGATGAGTTATAACGACAGAGGGGTGCTTCTTTTTATGCATGCGCGGAGGGATGTGTCGCAGACTTGGCAGCGATGGGGTGGGTCTACAAGCGACAACAAGCATGAGCGAGCATACGTGATTGTGTCATTAGGTGACAATACACGAGGTAAATGATGGTTTGAAAATTAGAAAAAAATAATCTTATTAGACATAAACTATAAAATATCAGTTGCCAATCTTGGAGAAAATAAATTTGTAAGGAAATGAAACTTTTAGATCTGTGCAACGCTAAAGTGTTCAGATTTGTGCAACGCTAAAGTGTTCATAGCGTTAAGAAAATATACAAGTACAGTTAAAAGCTAGTACATGTTACGATACTCAGTGCCGGCGATTGGATGCCAAAAGTGTGGGGGCAAGATCAAGAGGGCAAAAGAAGTGTTGGTAAGGGGTGGGGGCGTCACCGTCTACGTCACCGTGGACATTGACCGTCTACAGGATTAGGGATCTTGGGGTTACCATTTATTTTTAAAAAGTGCAAAATTAAAAAAGTGAGGGGGCAACATCCAAAAAAAGTGCAGGGGCAACCGCCCCCCCTTGTACCCCCGAATCGCCGCCACTGACGATACTTACTAGAAAACTAGTAAATTTTTTGCGATACCGCATATTGCAGCAGTGGCGGATCTAGCTATAGGGCATCGCAATTGCCCCCTCCGAGATTTTTTTAAAAACTTATAGTACCTAAATTGGATTTTTTTTAATTTAGAAATATTTTTTTTAAATCAAATAATTCAATACCCCATTTTTATTATAACAAACTTTTGGACATACTGCCACCTAATTTAAAAAGTTTCACACCAACGTTAGAACAAATAACTGCGAAAGTTATAGGTGTAACAAACTTCAATGTACATAAAGTGTAATTTTTTTTCTTGACTTAACTCTTCTATATTTTGTTTTGTTCTTTTGAATAGCTCGCCATTATAAATATCTTCGAAAAACAGAATGATATGCTATTAAAGAGGAACTTAAAAAATAATTCCTTTTGTACTATTTGTATTATAATTATAACCCTAAAATATGAGTAATTTAATAGATCCGCATTAATTAATGATAATAAAATTAATAATAAAATTTAATGGTGGTTTTTATATTAGTAACAAAGATGTACCAAACTCGCAAAAAAACAGTTTAGAACCCCAATAGTAGAGCACACAATTTTACCAATAATTTGTTCCTCCCGAGAATGAATCCTATATTAGAGACCGTTTTAGTGAGCCTTTCAAATTTTTTTAAGTACATAAAGAAAAACATAAATAGTGGACTTGATACAGAGGGCAAAGAGCGCTGCAGCCCTAAGCGGCGAAATAGAAGGGCGGCATATTATGTTAAAGTAATGATATTCAGAATAAAATCAATCAAACTTGAAAATATTTTCTTCTTCTTTTAAGTCATAACAATTTATCTTTAAAGTTACAATATTTTTGATTTGTTTTTTAATGAGTTTGATTTCTTCCATAAGAATAATACTAATTAAAAAGAATGATTATACGTATTTTTCTATTAGGAATCGGTGACATCACACCTAATCTACTTTCCTGCAGACATGGGGGCGGCAAAATTCGCAATAAATTTACAAATCCGCAGTTTGCCTGGCTATCATGTAACATATTCAAGAATAAAATAAATTTTAACAAGGAAAATATATTATTTTGATATGGAAGGAGAAGAAACCATCTTAATTTTAAAAAGGTAATTGCATAATATCGTTCAATACAAAATACGCAAATTATTTAAACTTAAGGCAGATGAATACGACATCGCGTGATTAAGGAGGCAATTATTACAAAGCCAATCACTAATGAGCGAAATGACATTTCGATTATGAATTATTTCACTCCTATCTATCAACTACATCTTATTGTCAGAAGAAACTTGACCTTGTTTTCGGAATATGTGATACGAATACCAAATCTGCATATTAGTCCATTTGATGAGCATTTCCTGAAGAAAGACCATTTAGATATACATCACTTAGGAAAATCCAGAGTCCATTTGAAGGCTCTAAAATATCTAGGTTCCTGTGCTCATAAAATAGGTGTGAATGTGTCGTCCAATTCTAAAATGTCTGCTTCTCCAGTTTGGAGAACAAGACGATCACATCTTTTTCGTAATAAATTTTAATTCTACACTTGGAATCAAGCAAAGTATGTTGTTTAATGCGTAAAATAACATACTTTGCTTAATGACAGATGTAGGAATAAAATATAATACGAAAAAAAAAATGTTTATTGGGCTTGTTCTCCTAAGTTGACAAGAGACGGTTCGGAATTTGGGCGACTTAATTGTAGCTTTAAATGGTATGCATTGAAATAAAAGTATCCGAATAAAACTGCTACTTGCATAAAAATATCGAAAATGATACAAAGACTACCAGTGGATTGTGAATAACAGTTAAATTTACAAAATTTAGGTCAATCGAAATATCATACTTATAACAAGATTAAATTGAAAACAAATTATAAATGTAGGTTTAAAATTTAAAAAAAGATTAAAAACGGTTAATGGAAAATATGAGTAAGTACTTGGATTGATATCAAGTAGGAGAAGCATGATGGAATTTCAATCTAAGACTTTCTTACTGAACTACAAATACAATATAATCCCAAAATAATCGGTATTAATTTTTTTTACTCGCATTAATTCTACAAAATAAACAAACGATTATGCTCTATAAAAATACCAATACTAATATCTTTTTACGGTTACTTTGTCCAAATCTTTTTATGTGTTTTTACTTTATAACCAACTATAACAATGCAATTTATGAGGAAATTATTAATAAATCGAATATGCTTTTAAGTTTCATCAAATAGACAGTCTCGTATTATGAAATATATATAAAAAAAATGTTGAAACTTTATGAACGAACGTTGCAGATAATAGATATTGAATTGAATTGCGCAAAAACTTCAATTTAAACGGGCATTTAACTGCCTCTTGTCCAATCACAGGCTTTCTGGTTTATAGCATAGCCGCAGTAACTTTACATTATTAATAAAACACTATTTACTTTGTACATCTGACCAACGAGTCAAGTGGTAATAAATTGATAGATCTTACATTGTAAACAACGAATGAATAAATACTGAGAGAAAAGTTTCTGAACTTGAAAATTCAGAACGTAATGTAAACATTTCGTAAGGTATTTATAATCCTCAATTCAGCAATTTATTTATAAGAATTGAATAGTTGGAATAATATAGTTAAATAAAAATCGAATCCGTAAAAGATGTCTGGAATTTTATTCCGCAATTTTGCGTCGGCTGAATTTTTATTGAAATATTACGTCTTTTATGCTTAGGAAGAGTAGCTCAATATGTAAACTTAGTGATGTTTATACACATATTGCATTTTGTTTTGAAAAAAGTGTTTAAACTAGCAACCAAAAGTTTATGAAAATCAATCGAAGAGTAGTGTAACTAGATGTTAGAATAAAAAGCGTTTGGATCTGTATATTTGTGTGTGATATAAAAAATATTTAAAACGTGGTGAGTATCAAATTATAAAAATAACCGTAAAATTAAAAAAAAATCCGTACGGGGAAGTTTTTTTTTAAACTAAATAGTTAACGACTTATTAACCTGATTTTAAAAACCATTGTGATTTAAAACCATCAAAATTATTAAAAAGTAAATTTATATAACCAAAAAAAGTTAAAAAATTGATAATTGTTTTTGAAAATGTAATAAAATTTTACATAAAACGATAAAAACTATAATAAATGATATTGAAAATAATTAAATGTTCTAACTGTAAATAGTTTACATAAGCAACCAACACTTAAAAAGTATGAAGTGTAAAACAATATATCTAGTTCATTGCCTTCAAAACAGTTCTATAAACAATTCTGGGCAATTATAAAAATCTACTGAACTTTCTGAGAAATCATGTTTTTTGTGCACAACACATGGTAAAAATTTCATTTTTCAGAAAAAGCAAATAAAGTTTACGTTTATGGTTAGTTCCATTCAATTAGAATATATTGGAATTAAAATAACTTCCGTTGTAATTGATCCACTTTAAAAACAAAGACTGTTTTATAAACAAAAATATATAGGATTTAAAACCAATAAACAAAAAAAAATATGATAATTTACATTTTAAACATAGTCGGATACCTTAGTTAAATAACTAGCTCAATTATTTGGAAATATGTATAGGATGAAAAAATAAAGAACTTTACTTCTTCATTTGTTATATTTTTGCCATACAACCGTCAAGAGTACAAAAACTGTTTTCTTCTTATTTTAATAATATTTGATAAATATTTTATCTAAATTTAAATAAATCACCCCAAACCCTAAACAAAACGAAAGTATAAAATTTCACTTAAAAACCAATATCGCCTTGTTATAGATATAGAGTAAAAGGCTAATGAACTCCAGAAACAACGCATGAAAAAGGAAAACTTTCAAAGAACCAAGAATTTCAACTTGAGTTCCTGAATCTTTTCCCAGATAGCATTTAATTTTTATATAACGGCAAGTGTATAAATAAAGTTTAATTTTCAGTTTTATCGCGATCCTGATGTGCCGTTTCGTTGTGTATTTGCACTTGAGGAGATCGGAACTTATCAAAAGGGGCGCGCATTTCATGTGGCGTCCGATACATGCTGATAAGACCCAGTATAAGAAATGGGTTGTGATAATAAGTTGAACTCGGAAATTGATACATGGTCAGCGGAGATAAATGGATTTGAAGTTAGTTTAAGAGATTTTGTGCCTACTTTTATTCGACGATTATTTAAATCTTAAAAATTTTAAATTAGCATTTGATTGCAGATCACAATTTGATTAAAATATTTGAATATGTAAAACATAGTTGTTATGGAGGAAATTGAAGTTGTGAAAAATCGCAATTACATAGAAATTCGAAACAGAGTCAGAATTTATAGAAAAAAAATTAAGCGATGTGTGCTTATGACATTAATAAAATCTTGAAAGTACTACTGAATATATATAGAACATTTTATCATTAATTATTTTTTTGTAGAAAATAATTATTATCCTATATATTTTTTTTAGAATATCGTAAAAGTTAAAGTTTTTAAAACATGTTTGTTAGTGTGGAGAACAACACATTGAAAACAATGTTGTTAATAATGCTCTTGATATACAGTGATAAGCTGTTTCGAATAACTGTAACAAAATTTAAAGTTTTAATTGTTAGTGAGAAAAGAAAAATTCAAGAGCCAAACAAAGTAAGTAAAATAGCTCTAAAATGCGAGGGATCTCATGACTTATGTAGACTTGAATTGTGAAGAGGCGTTGTGTGTGATTAGAAACATAATTCAGATACCTCGATGGAAATGACAATTTAAATTTGATATTAGGCAACTAATCAATCAAATAAATAACGACGATAATTTTAACCTCTTCATTTTAAACCGAATCTCACTAAAAAAAAGTAAGGGATTTCACCAGTAACAGTTCCTTATAATTATTTTTTTAAAAAAGATCATTTAACTCCAATTCATTAGTAGAAAAAATAAAGTTTAATTACCATAATTGCATTTAAGTCATATTAATACCATATTAAGTCATGTTAATAATAATGAGACCCTTGCAATAAATATTCAAAATTAAAACCCGTTTGAATAACGCATCTCCAACTAACATGTTTAGATAAAATAAACACTGCTTCATTGAGCAAAGATCGATGAAAACCCAACAAAGTTTCGATGGGAAAAAAACCAACGAAAATTACGACCGGCATAAGAGAGAGAATAACTAAAGAAATTAACAAATCGCGGATAAAAAAATAAATCAAATCATAATAATTTAACAAGCTTGTTAGTTTTCTAAGTCCGTAATTTTTTTTAGTATACACTTATGGTTATAAATATTATACCAGAATACTAAAGATTACATATTTAATAGTTTAATTAAATAATTCAAATTGTTTTTTTCCTATAGATTTAAAATTTAGATGCTACCCTCTAAGGAACGCTTAGTTAATTTTCTGAACTCTTAAAAAAAGCAAGTACATTTTCACCGTTCATATCCGATTTATGGAAAGGAACGGAGCCAATACCATATTCTCTTATAAGCAGACACACAGCGGCCAATGAGTCGAGGACTACTTTAAAAAAAAGTTTACTTTTTAACAAATAAAAAAAATTACAAAAATCAAATAGATTAATGTAAAATATTGTAACATTTACAATGGAAACAGCTATAATGCATGCTGCATTTTAAATAACGACAGCGAAACAAACACACATTCTCTGGAGGAGAAAGAAAAGTGTTGAGATTTTTTAAAATTAAAAATTAAGGAGTTCGTAAGGAGTCTTTCAGATTAATTGCCCTAGTACGCAAGAGTCCGAACAAAGGAAGAAGAGGACTCACCCATGTGTTCGTGCACGGACTTATCGTCGCTGCTCGGTGTCCCGTTGGCGGCGCCTCTGCCGTTGACCGGCCAGGGCAGCCTGGGGCCGAACTTGCTCGCCCACAGGAGCGGGAAGAAGGGGTGCACATTGACGGCATCCATCGGGGGGTCAGCCGGACCACAGGGGCGAGACAGAGACGATCCGACCCACGAGCGGCATCAGTCACTTCGAATCGAAATGCAGAAAACAAAAAAAAACGGGTCCAGGAAGAAAAAAAAAAAGTCACAGTTCCACGCCGACGACGAAGAGAAACAGAGACGAAGAAAAAAAAAATCCTTTTTTTTTTCTCTTTTTCCCCCGGCCGCTTTTCTTGTAGTATTTCGAGGGCGCGCGCGTGTAAGGCAACCGTTGCTGAGGTAGGTGCGTGGAGAGGATGCAGAGTAGTGTTGTCTCTTGTTTTCGTTTTTTAAAAATAGTGAGCGTTCCCCGCGTCTTTCTCTCACATCTTGGCGGCGGTGGCGTGGCGTCGGTTACGCGTGCGAACCGATTGAGCGCCACACGGCTTCTGCTGACTCGTGTCGCCTCTCCACCCCTTCTCCGCAGATCGCAGCGCCACCGCTCTGGCCAGAGAAACGCATCTCTTTCCTCGCGCTCTCTCTCTCTCTTTCTCCTCCGGAGGCATACGTAAATAGATTCCTTCGCTCTCTCTCCATCTCGCATTCAATCAATCAATCAGACACACAAAGCGAAAGATGCCTTCATTTCCTTGCGGATTTCCACCGTTCCCTCTGCGTCTACCCCCTACCTATGCCACAGAACATTCATTCGCTGTTTGTGTCAGGCACGCGGGTATAGACAGTTGCTGATAATAATAATAATAATGATATTATACTTATAAAAGTTGGGGAAATCAGTCTCTTTAGTGTTAGGGTATCTAATACCATTGTGTGAAAATTTGCTTAGATCCAATTTTTTTTTTAATGTATTATAATTGTTCTTAATTATCAGGAGTTCCCGGGTCTTTCCTTCGAGATAGGCCCCGAACCGTCGCCAATAGCTCACTGTTCAGCTCTAGTGCGACGTTAATTAAACATACCAAAACCAAACCAACTTAATTATCAGGACAATTTATGAGGATATGAAATTTCCTTAAAAGATTACTTGCTTTTAATATCAGAAGAATAAATATAAATTTCTCTTCTTCAAATGTATGTACCTAAATTTAGTTACTCAATCAATAATTTGATCAGGTTTGATGGCGAAAGTTTTCTGTAAGTTATATAAACAATAACATTCGTGCACTTTTGAAATGGCCTTCAAGCTACAATAAATATTCAAGAGCTTAACGTAAAACATACAAAATAGGATTAGACTAACATTAATGTCCATTTATTGTTATCATAAAAATATAAATTTATGTAAAATTAGTAAGCCCCCTTTTTTAGTCCAACTAAATATGAAAAACATTCAAAGAAACAAACGGAGACTTAAATAATAATCACTACTTTATTTTAAACTAGAGACATATAAATAATAATGCAAATTTCCCTTTTATCCGTTCTCACTGAATATAACACCCACAACACACGGAATCTTAAGAGAAGCGTCAAAGCGACACATTTCACGCCTTCGTTAAAAAGCGAGACGGAACAACACAAATCAACCCGCCTTTCCCAGGCACCAGGGGACGCTGCTGGACAAGAAGGATGAAACGAAAAGGGACAACGAAATAATAATGAAAAAAAAAATCGTCTAAAAGAATCGATCTGGACAAGGGGCAGGGGGGAAGGAGAGCCTGTCGATATTCGTGAAATTTAAAGCTCGCCCCCGTTCCCTGGCTACAGTTACGGATGACAGCGGGCACTGGCCCCCCTCTCTCTTTCTCTCCTTCACACCATGGAAAGGATAGAGAGAACGCGACAACTCAGAGAAAGGAAACAATTTCCAAGAGGGAAAAATATAATATAAACACAACAGGGAAAGAAGAAAGAAAAAAAAGTAAAAATAAACGGATGACATCGAGGAGAGCGGAATAAAAGATTTCCACGAGGCGTATTTTACATCTATTGAGATTTAAACATCGAGAGCGGGGGTGGAGGAGAGGGGGGGGGGATGAAGAGATATTTTGGGTTGTTGTTGTATACAAACATCGCTCTTGGAATGTCTTTCAAGTGCGGAATAATGCAAAATGAGGTTGTTGGGATTCGGGGATGTTGGTTATACAAGAGGAGGAGGAATAGGGGATGGATTGAAGTGAGATTTAGTGAAAGTTGTTTTAAAGTTGGAATGGTATTCACAAATGTGGCGAAAGATGGTGGATGGTAAAATATGTTACAATTTGGGTTTTTATTTTAGTTTTTCAGTTTGTATAAGAACAAAAAATGAAGTTGTTACTGTGTTAGTTGTTGTTAAAAGTATGTAGGAGATAATAAATAAAGATTAATTAACTTTTTAAACTATTAATTATAGTTAACTTTCTCTTAACTCCATGGGTATAAATATAAATCGTTATTGTTAATTAATAGTGCACCCACAAAACATTGATTTCGTCTTCAATTATACCATCAATATATCAAAATAACTCTTTCGCGAGACCTTTACTTCAGAATAATTCTTCTTTAACACGCTGTAATTTTTAATCATTTTCAACAAAATGAAAATGCATTAAAAAGTTTTAAAGAATCTTATTTCGCAACGAATAATTCACCATTGAGAAAATATTTTTAACAAAGCAGCAAGGTAAGTTCCACTAAAAATAATGTGCTGCTGACGTATTTTTAAACGAAATACAATTTAATACATAAAACTCAGAGAGAACAATACGACTTAATAATAAAAAAAACGAATACAAAATTTAATAACCACTTTCCCCACCCAAAGTTAATTGAACCCCGCGCAAAAGCCAGCAGCCCCAGAGCCGTCTCACACAACCTGCCGAACGCTGTTGAGAGGTGTCACTCCCCGGGTTTCGCCCCTTGTGAAACACTCTCTCTCCGTGAGGTGTCGTCACCCTCGTAGGCTGACCACCGAAAGAGAGGAACACCAATAAAAGCACAGAATATATATATATATATATAAAAAAAGCCCCTCCAGCCCAGA
Organism: Troglohyphantes excavatus; assembly: GCA_963932185.1. NCBI lineage: Eukaryota > Metazoa > Arthropoda > Arachnida > Araneae > Linyphiidae > Troglohyphantes > Troglohyphantes excavatus. The sequence goes on along the minus strand of OZ010668.1, from coordinate 45,108,236 downwards.
AGCGGATGTAGCAATGACCCAGATTGAGGTTACAAAGAGGGTCAACGACTCAGAGACACAAGCGGCCAGCAGTGGTGATGATGATGAGCCTGAATATAAGAGAGAGGCCCCCTTCAACTATCATGGGTAGCTTCACAGCCTAACTGGTGGCTGCGTGGGTCAGTCGCCCCCCTTCTTTCTTCGGCGGCGCTAATTCTGCATTTGTTTCCCTTTGTTTGACAGTGTTGCAATCCCGTTCGGTGCTAACAGCCACGGTCCACGGGATGCAGGAAAATAGATAGAGAAAAAACACATTCCTGGAGCATAGGACAGATTCTTTCGTGATGGTTCGAATTTAAAATACCCATTGATGTTCCTGTTCTACAGGCCATGGCAAAACATGTCCAGCGATCTCCAGTTTTTCAAGCAAAAATGTTTGAAATAATAATTTTAAAAAAATATTTTCAAATCTGATGGTTTTAGGTACTATTTAAACACTCTTCCTTTAACATTTATAAATATTATTTTTTAAATACTAAAAAGCCTGTACAAGAAAACTATTTAAACTTCAAACTCAGTAGTAAAAACAACTTTACAATTGTAAAAAATTGCTTGAACGTCAGTGCCTTAAACAGTCTTCTTCAAAAGAATACTTGAATTTAAACAGTACCAACATAAATTTAAGTTTTTTATCTTTTATTCAAATCATAAAAATTTATATGAATTTTAAGTTGCAAAAGCTTTTACAAATTTAACATTTACAAAAATTTTACAAATACTTTTTGCCAAAAATTGGGGCGATTAAAAATACCTTTAAATACCATCAATTACAATTATCGAATATACAGAAGTGGGAAAATAATTTAAAAATAAGTTTATTGTTTCTTGGAAAAAGTAAGAATACTAGTATGACACAATATGATGAATACAAATTTAAATTTCGTTGTTTGTATTTCCGTTGTTTCAGGCATTGCCAGAAAATGTCCATATACTTTTTAAAGGGAAACTGTACCATCTGAGCTTTTTCTTTGACTTTTTGAATCAAAGCTTTAATGCATATTATTTAAATTTATATAAGATAACAACATTTCATTCAAATATTCTATATTTGTTTGTATTTTTTTTCTCCTCAGATCCTTTGAACTGTAATATATAAGAATTGGCATTAATTGTTTTTACATTTTTTATATAAATAGTTATTTGTAATAACATAATTTCTTTTTTTCAAACTTAAATTTTCCGACTTTAGTAATAAAAAAACCCTACTACACATAGAGCTAATTCGTATGTCAATTTATAATATACATATATTTTACAATATGCTTAAAAAAATTATGCGTTTCTCCATTAACAATAAAAAAGTATCAGAGTTACGAAAAAATGAATATCACTGAAAAACAAACACTGAGAAAAATCGATTTAAAGTTTTTGTTCCTTGGAATAACATGCCTGCTAATTCAATATACAATCCCAAATAACTCCTTATAAAACATATACAGTTCTGGAATTTTGCAAGCATATTTAGAATATTCCAAACAATAATTTTAGAAAATAAAAAAAATCGTGAATTTTTGGGTACTGTGTATCCTTAAAATTATAAAAGTGATCGATATTGTTTTGGGTACAAATTGTCATCTTCAAGAAATTCTGTGGATTGGCGTAAAAGTAAGTAAACTATCAAAAAGTGAATATTTATAATTAGACACAGTTAATTCCGATGCAATTCCGCAATTGATATCTTCAGTTATTTAGAACCAAGTTAAGTTTTAAAAAATGCTTGAGAAATTATAAGTGTTTGGACGATTCATCTCATATTGAAAATGGAAATTCAAATAAAATGTTATTTAAAAAAAAGGCATAAAAGTATAATTTAAAAAGGTTAGATAAACAATTTCTCATAATCAATTATATTCAATCATTTTATCAAAATTCAGTGCCCGAGAAAAATTAGCATTTTTTTTTAAATGCAAGGAATTACATTTGTTTATTTAAAAAAATGACTTCGTACTCAAATAAATTTTCCTTTACTCAAAAAAACCCCAAATATTTTAAAACACATAAAACAAAACAGTACTTTTATGTGAGTAAAGTTCCAAATCCTTTTCTATCATTGCTCCAAGAAGTTTCTAAAAATTTAACTAGATGTAAACTTTAAATAAACACTTACAATAATCGCATAAACTTATAAAAGTTCGTAGTATTTAATAAAAATACACAAAATGAAGCTCGAAATCTGAATCAAACTGGATGCAAAACTGAAATGTTCACTTAAAGGTCGATGCGCTAGAGTAAAGGAGATACAAATTTCAAGTTTTTATCTGAATGGCAAATATGATAAATACGTTGGTTTATCATACATTATATAATCATTCGGGGCCTATCTTTAAATATCATTGTTCCCTAAATGTATTATTATCAGAACTGTACACTTGACATTATCGAATCAGTAACAATTTTTTAAGTGAACGGGTTGAATTGCTTATTTTAGATATTTCGGTTATTAATTTATTTTACATTATTTTTTGAATTACCATTTTCAAACTATTCAAAGAAGCTGGAGGGATGTTTACGTTTATAAAATAATGATTTAGGAATATAACCACAGAATTTCTAACTGAAAGCATTAAAGTAGCAAACACGTAACCTTATTCAACGTTAGGCGTCAGAATTCACATAATTACATTTTGACTTTACTTCAGGCCAGATTAGGCTTAAAATTGCCTATTTGAATACAGTTGGTGCAAATGTTAATTGGGGAATAATTTATATTTGTTTACATTTTAAAATTAAATTTAAATTAACACTCAAATATCAGTACTTCTTTGTTCTGGTTGGCGATTATGAAATTTTTGAGTTGATAATTATGGTAGTACGTTGGTAGTGCCGTTAAATTGGCGAAATTACCGTACACTAAACACTATTGAGGTAGATTTAAATATCGTTACAAATAACATACTAATAGGGTTCCAAAGCTCCTCCCCAGTGAACACACACTATTAAAAATAGGTACTCAAAAATCAGTAAAAATGTACTCATTTTTGAGTAAATTCTATGCTTATCATGGCTCCAAAAACATAATTTTCATTTTTGAAAAAGACATGTACTCAAAATGAGTGCAGAGAGTAGAAAAAAAAAAAATGCTAGCCTACATAGGCAGTCTTCATAAATTACTTTCAATAAATATCGACAACCAAGACTTACCGGGAATCGAACCCAGATCCTCAGGCAACGTAGTCCACAGCTTTATCCGTTAAACTACCAGGACAACTTGAAGAAGTTACATTATTTTTTGAGAGAAGACATGTTAAAAAGGTGTGCCAAAAGAATGGGAAATAAGATAATTGAGTTGTAATAACTCAGTTTCCATTTAAGCAATCGACATCAAATAATATGGAAAACTATCTTCTGAACAACTACCAGAAGCTGAGAAAAGAAATATTAAATCACACTGCTCATTTCTGTGAAAGTGCTATTTCTTAAATTTGCGTACAGCATCGCTCATTTAAGATCAATTGTACTAAAAGAAAAACGAGTAGGTTCAGGTACTCATATTTAAGTACTTTTTTGTACAGTGCATGATAACTACTCTAATACTTTAAGTATGAATTCAGTGAATAAAATTCACGGAATTGAGGATAAAAAAAAATTCAATAATTATTAATTTAAAAAAAATATAAGAAATTAAACTCCATTTATTTGAAATAGACACCTAATAATCTTCTGCTGGAAATGCGCAAGAAACAAAAGAAAACACGAGTTTATCTCCCAACGATTCTTATTCGCACCCCCCAAGAAACGCAAGTGCGACTTCTCAGAGCAATATTTCACAAACGCATGACGTCCAAAGAGGAAAAAGTGTTCCTTTACATCCGGAAGGTTGATTATAGGACGAGCACGTAACCAGAAAGTAAAAAAAAAAAAATCACCCTAGAAAATTGGAGACGCACACATAAAAAAAGTAGGTATATCATTTTGGAAACGGTGACATTTTCGCGCGGGGGAGGGGGGGAAGTCACCGAAAGACAAAAGGCAGCAAAGTACGCGAGAGAGACGGTCAAAGGGGGGAGGGGTCCTCAGACCATAGATCAAACTCCTGGGCCAGAAATGCCTGGAAACCGGTAATTTGCGCCCCGGATTCACGATTAGTAAATGTCGGACTCGAAAACCGATTTGCGCCGTCAAATATTTGTCATTCACGGCGAGACGACCCGTCGACGGGAGGGTCAAAAATATATGGAAGGGACGGACCATCAAGCAGACAGGACAAAAAAAGGGGGAGGGGGAGTAGAGGAAGGGGCATCCAGACATTGTACGGGAAGGATAGCGGGAAAAGATACATTTGGGCTGAAGGCGATGTCATTCTTTGCAACATTGAATCGTGTGGATGGGAGGTGGAGTTTATTCTCATTGCCGATTGTTTGTAATAAAACTATGGTTTGCAATTAGCGAAATTGCGTTGTTTTGGAACTTCTTTGGGGAAAGGAGGACATCTTTAAAATATAAAGGAATTTGTTATGTTTTAAAGTACTTTTTATTGGTTTTATTATTTTCTCATTACTCTCTCAGAAGTAAGTCTCATTCTTAAAAATTCTGCGATCGTCAAGGCTGCTTTCGTTATATTTGACAATCGTTTCGTCATTGAATCACGTGACTTTCGATGAAACAAGAATCCTCAAATTTTGAATCATTTTCTCAGATTCCTTTTTTGTCTTTTTCTGGGTCGTCAGCTCACGTTTGGTTCTTATACTTATATTGTCAGAATTCAAACGAGCTTTCTTGGTCGAGTGGGTGGACTGGTAGATTCTGGAACGAGAGATACGCGGTTGAAGTCAGCTCGTCGATATTAAATTATTATATTATTTAAAATCGCTCTCATTTTTGACGTTATAAATTTCGTAAAAAAAAAAAAAAAAAAAACGACAAAATTAATTTTCTTAGGTTGACGAAATATTTAAAAGGAGCATATAGCAAGCGTTTGTTTCGTCAAAAATGACAAAAGTATCGTCAAAAAAGACAAAAGTATCGTCAAATTGTATGAGAATACATTTTTAAATGCAGAAAATTTCCCGTTTTAGATAAATTTGTCGATAAATTAAAATACATTGTAATCCTAATATAAATCGGTGCTATTATTCTTTGAATATCTTAAGAGTTTTGTAAGTAAACTGATATATTAATACACGACGAATAATCTATTTGAAATTTTACCTAAGATATTACCTATTGCAGCTAGTAGTAAACCAACTATGTTGGTACTGAATAATGAAACTTCCAAAATCAATACCGAGAAAAGTAATAAGAATGGAAATATCCTATGGATGTCATGTAGATTAATGGATGGTGCCATTAACCCTGCCGCACTGTCTTCATTTCAGTTCACGAACCCTTTTGGTGTTTTTAGGGAAGCCCCATCCCATTCATGTTCGCGACGCGAGCGTTGATTGAGTTACGGTCCCCCTCCTCACCACAAAACATGGATCACTTAATTAACAGTATCTACTGAAACACAAGAGATGTGTGTGTGGTGGGGGAGTATTTCTTTCGACAGACCAAATAATCTATAAACAATAGAAAAACTTATTGCATAAATTTATCTTTGTATACAAATTCCATGCATATATCTTATCTTAAGCTTGGTAGAAAAACTCAATAAGTCAGGTTTTTTTTAACAATTATTTGTTGCTAATGCGGCTGGGTAGTTCTAAAGGATTTTTTTCGTTAGGAAAATTTCTTCCAAATTAGTAATAAGTGTGATACAAAAATAAAACGCTTTTAGATTTTATTTTAACACAGTTTTTTAATTATGCTTTAGATTTAAAATAAATCATAAATTTCCAAAACATTCGTGAAAGAAAGAGCGACTATTCCATTAAACCAGTGGCTTCCATCCTTAAGATGGATAGGGACCGCTATTTATAGGTGAAACGAAATGCGGACTACCAACTTCTAAAAGTACTAAATAAAACTCAAATGTTAAATATTATTTTGGCACTAAATATAATTCAGGTATTAAATACCGTATTCTTGAAAATTATCAGAAACTGACCAAGTCGCCATAAATAAAACTTTTTCAACGCAATTCATTTTTTTACTCATAAAAAACAAAATAATACAATATTTTCTGAAATTACAAATGGATTTTGCTAACTAAAAGCAGATGCCTTTCATATAGTTATATTCATACCAAGGTTCTCCAAATCGTAAACTAGTTTTTTTTTTTGGTAATTGAAGATTTGGGTGCAAGAACAAGACAGCTCCACTTTTATCTGATTTACATTTTTTAACTTATTTTATAAAGAAAAAAATCCTGTATCGATTAGTGCATAAAACCAGACAGCTTTAAGCAATGGATATAGAGATATAAAGGAAAAGGAGCTGTACATTTGTATCATTATGTGCAAGGAACATTCAGTAGTTTTCGTCTTTCCTGAACAATTTTGAAAACTGGAGCTGCCTTGTTTTTCCACCCACATCTTCAGTTGTTGAACATGAAAAATACTTTGATCATTTGAAATTTTTATAGCGATATCCATAAAAAAATTTACAAATAATAATATAAGTTCCAGATTAATTTTGAGGTTTATGCACTGGTCATTATTCGTGACTCAAACATACGAAAACCTCCCATTAGCTGTTCAAAACCATCATAAAAATTATCCAACTACTACAAAAAAACAAAAAATCCATTATAAAAAAAATAACAACACTCGACAGTAGCTGTTATTAAACATTCACACTCTACCGAGTGAAAATAAAAAATATCGGAGGAGGGGCTTCATAATTTATATTCTCACACCACCCTTCAAGTGGCGCATTTTGAAACTCGGTCTCGCCATCCATCTCTGCCACAGAAGCCCGCGGTCCGAGAGCTCATGAAGGGGGACTCAAGCGCCATTTCACCTCAGATGCGAACTCGTTTTCAACAGAGTTCGTTATAAACTCCACATATTCCATCACCCGGACAGGTTCAACGGAGCAGGCTGGCCAATCTGAATTTTATTTCGTTGACTTCCATCTCACTTTCCATTCCCACTTGCCCCGGTGAAAAATCACTCAAGAACTCTTGGAAATGCCACATTATGCCACCCTTGGGGAATATGAGATTGGAAATATTTTCATGGCTGCATTTCCTCTTGCCCCCCCCCCCCCCCCCCCCCTTTATGGCATAGGACTAAGAAGTCAGCGGAGAGAGAGCTGTTCGTGCAGTGCAAAATGGGCTATCGTTAAAGTAAGGGTTAGTTACTGTACATTCATCCACACACTGTTAAAAATAGGCATTTGAAAATAAACCAAATTCACTCATTTTTTATTACATTCAATGCTTATCATGGCTACGTATACATAAGATAAAGACATGTACTGAAAAATAAGTATAATGAGTAAAAATGAGTAGATGCTTACCTACATCGGCTGCTTACAAAAATCATTCTCAATAAATATCGACAATTACAATCAAGTCTTACCAGGAATCGAACACAATTCCTCAGTACCTCAGTCCAATGCCTCATTCGTTAAATAACCAGGGAGACTTGAAGAAGTTATAAACAGAAGAAATGTTGAAAAAGGTGTGCCAAAAGAAAGGAAAGTAAGATAATTGAGTTGCAATAAGATTCTATTTAAGCAATCGACATTGAATAATGAGGAAAACCATCTTCTGAAATACTATTTGTCAGGTTTTATTAAGATCGCTTGAACAGAAGCTGATATTAGCAATATTAAATGACATTGCTACTTTTTGAGAAATCGTTGAGTTTGTCATCTACTCGTTTACGATGCAATTATACTTAAAGAAAAACAAGAAGGTTTAGATACTAATTTTTAAGTACTTCTTTTTACAATGCAAGCAGGATGAAATCAGACTGTACACACCTTATCTTTTGAATTAGAATTTTTTTATCACACGCATATTTCTAAAATGACGTATAAATCAAAGGAAAGACGATATATTCACAATGGGTTTTACAACAAACCTCTTCTTAGTAGGTAAGTTTCAATGCTAATTGATATGTATCTAGTATCCCGTTTTATTTAGGAGATAATTTAAAAACATTTAATTGATAAAGGTATAATATATTTAACAGTTTATTTTTGACCTATGCAATCCAGAATGGTAACTTTTGTCAATTTTTATTATCCTACAAATAAACCAATGTAGAAAGGTATTTGTTCATAAAATATTACTTTTCATTAGCCAACATTAAGATATAATTTTGGTAAAATCGAAAAGAGAAATAGAAAAAAAAAATTGTAAATATATTTTGCAAACAATGGAAGAAATTGCATTTGAGAAAAACAAATCAGCTCTTGAGAAAAATTCACAAAATATTAAGTATTAATATTTTGACAAAGAGCCTAGGGTTGGGATTAAAATAAACAGGGCTCCCACTGAATATTTAGTTTAGTATTCCCTGACTTTTACAGGTTTTCACGGAAGATTTTCAAAAATTTCCAGACCAAGAATTAAATTATTTTTTCACATATTAATTTTGAAGCTGGGAAAAATAAAGAGCTTATAAATAATAACCCTGCAAAGAATGCAAAATCGAAAATTTATCATTTTTATTTTTACACCAATGACAATAAAAAAGAATATAACCGGCACTTATAGCTAACATTTTTAGAAAATTTCCTTTACTTTCCCATAAAATGAAAAAAATTGTTCATTTTCCCTGAAAAATCCCTGATTTTTTAGGCCATTTTCCCTGACAATTCCCTGACTTTTTAGGCCATTTTCCCTGACTTTTTAGGCCATTTTCCCTGACAATTCCCTACCTTTTTAGGCCATTTTCCCTGACTTTTTAAGCTATTTTTCCTGACAATTCCAGGTTTTCCCTGTTTTCCAGGTGCGCGTGAACCCTGAATAAAGTAACATTATTCATTATTTTAAACATTATACAATGCTCATTTCTCAGTAGAAAACAGTACGAAAACAACCCCAAAACTAGAAAGCAAACAATACCCACTATTCATAAAAAACAACGTTATACCCAAAGCTATTCCATGTCACCAGAAACCCTTAACCATACACATTTCTGACTTATTCTTAAGAGTTCCACTCAAAATGTTATCGACAGAAAAGCACAGTCCAATTCTTCATTTCCGTTGGCCGATCCATACCCACAACTGGAAAATAAATAACCCAAACAGTCCAGAAATCTATTTTCGCGAAACCGCGCTCCCCCTTGAAAAATGACACACGTGAATTCTGGTGATACAGAGTTTCAAATGGTAAACGTCATAAATTATGAACTTGGACCCCGCAGTTCATATTCCGGATATCTCGGCTCTTTGCGCGCATACACGCATCCCTCATGCATTCAATCAATGGAAATGAAGGGTACGCTGACGTTGCAAATGCCCCGGCTGCAACAGAATTAATAGTCGTTGAAAAACGACCAGGTTTGTGAAGTATGTTGGCGGGGAAACAAACAGGGATGGAAATGGATGGGAATATTTTATTTATAAAAGAAGAGTGGAAATATTTCCAGGTCGCTGCTGTACATATCGAGTGTGCCTCGAGGAATGCTACCTGTTGTGCGTGTGGAAATAAATAAAGTGACAGACGAGAGTGAGTTTGCAATTCCGGCCGGCTTTCGAAAGGGGAGTCGGGGGTAAATAATAAAGAGTAATGTGGTGAAAGGGGGGAGAGTTTTATCATAAACATTTGGGGGTAGCTATGATAAAAATATCCACTTTAACTAGGGGAACTTCCAACAATTGAATCACTTTCCTAAATAAATAGCTTTTTCACTAACAGCAATCTTGAAGTGAAGGGTCGCTTTAAGTTGAGCATACACTATTTGTCACCAAGGACATTCCCACGATACTTTTTCCTATTCATCGATCGTGAGCGTGATTAGTGGTGGTAGGTTAACGAAATTGGAGCGTATGCGCACATTTGGCGTTTAAGTTCGCATAATGAAATTGAACCATTATAAGTAAAACTTATACATTTTACTGCTGTTTATCTTCCAAAATAAATCAAGCAGAACCATACAATTTGGATAGAAGGCGCATGTGTCATTAAAGCTTTCATCTACATTAAAATTAGATTTTTTTTCCTCAAAAAGGATTGTTTTACCCCTTCTTCCACTTGCCCCTTCAATTGTTTGATTTTAAAAAGTTATTATTCGAATTTTGTAAAAAGATTACTGAATGACAGATTTTTTTAAAGCGAACTTTTAAAACAATAAAACAAAATTTAGAATACCAAAATTTAAATTGCTTATAGGTATATGCACAAAATAAGGTTACTCTTTAGGAGAGCTTATCAAGGAAAATTATTATATAAATAATTTTTTTATACGTTTTCTAAACAAAAGATTTATTTTGCGTATATATAGGCATTTGAAATTTTAGTATTCTAAATTAAAATTTATTTAAAGTAGTGTAATTATAAGGATATGCTTTTTTACAAGTCTTAGTTATACCTTCAATATAGGTTGAATCTTGCATGAGAGAAAGCATAATCTAAAATATTCTCTAAATATTAAATTATGGATTTTAGGCTGGTAAAATAAGATGCATCATTTAAATCCTTTATAATAATAATAATCAATATAAAATAAAATAAAAATCACAATCGCAAAAATAAAATAAAAAATTTATACCCTTTAAATATTTTGGACGTATATAGGCGTACGTACTTCCCTAACAATACACACAAATTTTAAATTTCTAAAATGACTCTATGTTTAAGTATTTTTTAAATTTAAAGCGTTGTGGTCTTTTTAAAAGCTTATATCTATTATAAAATAATTAAAATATATTTAATAAAAAAAGACGGGTATTAAATATATTAATTAAACTCTTGTAGTAAAAACGATTTAAAAATATTGATATTTTCTTGCAAGTTATAAATTTACATTCTTCAATTAGTCTCTTAAATATTTCTTAAATTACACAAGTTATATATAAGCTGCATTAAGTCTTCAGTTCTCAATGCATACTTGTGTCCACCTCATTTATGAGCTTTAATATTTAAAATAATGCTAACGGTCAGCTGTGCTGTCATATAGGGACTTCTTCAGAACCTTTATACTTCAAAATTGAATGAATTTAAATTAAAAAAAAATTACAAGTATTGTTTAGTCTTATTTAAAAGCCTTAAAAAAGTAAAAAGTTCAAGAAAAATTTAAAAAATCGCATGTAGGTCCTATTTGAGAACTGCAGGGGGTTTAAACAAGAAAACTGAACGAAATTAAAACAAGAGGCGCAACACTTGCTCGTTGAAGGATCGATGAAAAGAAGTAGACAAAAACAAAAAAAGACACTCCCGGCCCTTCCAATAAATCGTTTTAAAGCAATACCTTACATTTTTAAAACAAGGGAAACTTTCGCACCCTGAACTAAGCCGAGCAGATCAAAAGAAGCCTTCGGGGCTGAGGGTTTTGATCGTCTTTTAAAAAGACCGCAAACGAACGACTCGAGTTGAGGTTTCGATTGGGGCTCCTCCGAGGCAAAGGGGTCTCAAAGGAAATGAAAAGAGATGTCGCAGAAGATTTGTGGACATACGGTGTGTAATTGAGTGGTACGCTCATTTGCAAGGTACGGATAGTCCGGAATAAATGATAAGTTTAGGTCAGAGTCTGAGTGATATAAACGGCTTGATATTGCGCACATTTTACCTTTAAATGAGATTTCCTACATCGTTGAAAATCTAAAAGTCAGTAGTAATTAAATTGCACATTTAAATTTATATTTTAAATTAAAAATAAAGTATCATTTTTTTTATTTTTAAATATTAATTAATATTTTATTGAAAGTAGGAGAATATATAATTTATACAGATTTAAACATGCGTTTTTAAATTTTTTTAATTTAACATTTGAATAAACTATGACTTTAAAAAAGAACCTTATTTCAAAATTACATTTAGCGATGCATTGTTATTGGATTTTTTTAATCATCCGAGCAAGAGGGTCTCTTCAGAAAATTTAACTGAAAACCACAAATGTCATAAAAAATAATTAAAAAAATGGTTAAGAAAATAAGTGTCATAAGTTTTCTTACAAATGATTATTTGCCTACCGCATTGCATGCAACTTTAAATTGCAATTTGAAAAAGTAAACTATAAAAAAAGGTTCAAATGACGGCACGTTTAAAACAATGTAAATAGTTTTTGTGTAAAAGCAGAAACAATATCCCAAATAACGATTTTTTTGCGCTTACTTTTTTTTCTAACTAATAAAATACAAAATTTTATCATCTGATACTTACTAGTTTTCAATTTATTCGATTTATATTTATTTTAAAAAGCAGTGCCCATTTTTCTTAAAATTTTAATTTTTTTAAAGTAAATAGGAAACATAAATCAAAATTAGCATTTTAAAAAGTAAGCCATTTTTCCATTATAGGTATTCCGTTTAAAGTATAAATACTAATGGTAATCTTACAGTTTTGCAGATGTTTAAAACTACTAACTAACCAAGTAATTACAATGTCAAAAAACTACTTATTTTTCCGTATTATACAAGTCGTAGAGTTGAAAATTTCATATTTTTTTACTGATAGATACTTTGCCACTTCTGTCAAAGCATTAGTACTCTTATGTTTGTTGAAAAACAAATGCGATTCTTCTGGAGTTGAATTTTCGCATTCCGAGTGTTATTCTTTATACGAATTCTTCCGACTGTACTTTCAACTAATCATCAAATTGAAAATTCCAAAATCGGAAAGATTTTTTTACTTCCGGAATTTCAATACACATCGGCCAAGTCTACATGCAACTCTATTCCGAAGAACAAACACCCCCTTATCTCCCTACGAACTCATAACCAGGAAAACAAATTCAATCCATCGATTCGGCGTTAATCATACTAAAAAAAAACAGCAAACCTCAATCGCAGCGTAAAGTGCATATGGCGTGTCATTATTGGAAAGCAATCGCCACTGGCCGATGCCTTCTCGTTTATCATCCCCTCCTCAAGGCACGAGAACTTTAAACAACCAGGTATAAAGTCCGAGGAGGAAGAGAGAGAGAGAAAAAAAGGGGGGAGTTAAGAGAAGAGATACCACACGCGGGCCCTTCTCGCCACCGGCCACTTGTCACGAGACATATGATAAGAGTGTCGCTGTCATTTCTCCGCGACGTAATGCCACCCAATACCGGCCTCGTCCGTCACCATCCTTGTCAGCGGCGTCCAGATTTTCTGATGGATTTAATGTTCGATTGCTACCAGAGAGAGTGTCCTTCCCCTTATCGACGGCGATGGCTATCGGGAGAGGAGAGAGAGAGGGGGGCCCAGTGGGCCCTGCGAAGAAATCCCGGCCATCAATCCACGCCTATTAACCCTGACAGGCTCCTTGCCTCCTCACCTTTTGGCCCCCGACTCAGGCAAAAGGTGTTATCGTCGGAGCAATGCCATCCATCAGGGCCGCGACGGTCTCTCATTGGCCACGAGGGCGCGTGCCCCCTCGTCTCTTTTCTCTCCTTTTTTTCTTCTTCTCTGCTCCTTCCTTTAAATGTCTCTCTCTTTTCTCTTTAAGCTATGTCCCCTTCTCCGTCGACTCTTTTCGATCCCAGTGGTCCTCGAATTCCCGATTCAGGGATGAGGAAACTGTTGAAGGGGCGCATGCGTTGTTTGACGCGGGTATTTCTTTTGGGTGGCTAAACGCGACGGGCGCCCAAATAAATAGCGTAATTTCGATCAGGATCACGAAAAGAAACTTTGGGAATACTTGGTTACCCCTAAAATTGGTTTCTGTGATATGAGATAAAAAATATAAGTAGGTTTGGTATAGTTAAGGTGCAAATTATTCTGAAAAGAACATATAGAAAAAAAATTGTAAATGCATTCAAACAACTTTTTTACAAATTAAATTTTTGTTAAATTTTTTGAAGATTTTAGGTAATTTTCAAAACGCTTCTTCTTTTTCAGTTTATATTTTTTTTTATCGAATTGTTTTTGTAAACTGTATTGATTTATATTTAATAACTTTCGGGATCAGATTTTGTATAAGTGTTTTAGTTAAGAAGAAAAAATATATTAAGTGGAAAACATATTTCATATACATTTATATTCATGCAAACATAATTCATGCTGATTCAAAAAAATTTGTTTGAGTTTTAGCATTTAAAGTAGGTGCATGTTCCGAACAACTGCGAGCTGAGGTAAATAGATGTAAAGATTTTAGTATTTAATATGGCGTATAAGATAATGAGTCAAATAAAAAGTTTATAATATGACTAATATTTATCCGATCGTTTTAAAACTTTGGGGAAACATGCAAAGGAGGTGCAAACGTTACTTTATGCCAACTTTTATTATTTGAAATTTTTTATCGAGTTTGGGTTGCTGAATCTATTTTAAAATGTGCCACATTTAATAGTTGAGAAGATTTATCAATTTTTTTTAAATTTCAAAGCTTTTAAAACCTAATTCAATAGTAATTGGCTTAGATATATTTACGTAATATTTTTCACAAAAGTAAGCCAGAAATTGATAAATTTATTAAAAAAGACAGTAACTCTCTTATAAAAATAAAATATATGTAATGATACAAAATTAAAATATATATATGAAATACTATAGAGTATAGAAAAATTTAAAGCCAAAACTATTAAAAACAAAACTATTGTGATAAATAAATTCTTTAAAGACAGTTTCAGTAAAATAAATCATATAATAGTAAGGTATATTTTAGAAATATTTTTTAAATAGTTTGCTATCATGAAAGTCAGGGTTTGCTATTTAAAAAAATAATATTTTTTAAAGCATCGAGCTTTTATAATTTTAATAAACAAATTAGAAAAACAGGGATAAAACTGCGGATTAGTTTCTATAAAATGTATCGGCCACTCTTGCAAAAAAAAAAGCAAAAGGATACTTTAACTAATGCAAATAAAAAGGAAACAATACAAATGCGTTTCAATCGGATACCTGCTTTAAAAGTCATATACTGTTTCAAAAACTTTGCAGACCTACAAAATCGCTGCAGAAGAAAATGACAACACAAATAAAAAATAAACAAATAAAATTAAAAAATAAACAAAACAAGAGCAAAAAAAAAAACAAGGAAGTGATTCCAGTGTTCTACAACCGCCTGCTTTTCTGACATTTCTGTGCCTTTATATACACCTCTTCCAAGCTTTCTCCCGCGTCTTAATGGGCACTGCTCTGGTTACTGCCATTAAGGGAACCTTTTTCATTCCCTGGCTTCATGCCCCCCCCCCCCCCTCCACCTCCCTTCTCACCCCTCTCCACTCCTGTCCCATTTTTTATTTCGCCTTTTCTCTTTTCTCTCTAACTAAAAATCCCCCTATCTTGGAAGAAAAATAAAAACCCAAGAAAAAAAAAATCTTGGGGGGGGGGGGGGGTGTAGGTAAAAGGTAAAGGTGATGGCGAGAAAAAAGAGAATTCATTCAAAGTTAACCGAATCCCAGCCACCGTGATATACTTCAATTTACGAGGGCGCCCTGGGCGACACATCAATTATACAATCGGTAATACCCGATGCATTCTTTGACCCCTCCCCCCCGCCTTCTCCCTAAGCAAAGCACCCTTGGAAATAAAGCCCGGGACTTATTTAGTCTCGTAGATGAGGGCAAGAGAATCGAAAAACAATCGCCTGGGGGGCGAGCGGGCTCAAAATCAACGGCCAGAGATTAATTCTGGCGCAGTTAATACTCGGAAGGAACATTATCTGGGGGGGTAGCATTACGTCTTTATGGCATTCGATAATGAACGGTCGAAACTTTTTCCTTTCCCCACTCCTTTCGAGCTGCGTAAATTACCAGGGTAATGTAGAAAACCCCGATGAATAATGGATGCCCTGGAGGAGAGACTTTTGAGTTCAAATTGTAGAATAATTTCTGTTCGGCTTCTGTTGGGCGCCTGGGGATGGAAGCAGCGAAGAAAGAGCCTTAATAACTGTTTCTTTAAAAGTGCGTTTGAGGCGGAAGGTATATTTACATATATTAACAGGATGTGAAAGAGTGCGAAGGTTTATCTAACTACAGTCATTATCAACGAGGTAGTGTGAAAGAATCAGAAAAAGTTGTCTTATTCTACTCGTTTGATGTTTATTGAACATTGAAAATTTATATATCATACTTATGCATTGCATATTAAACTAGGTACTTTCTTTAACCACATAGTGAAAATGCTTCAAATCAATTACGATAAATGAAAACAAAAAAATATTTAAATAGAGTATTAAAATATTGTTGATGTATGTAACTTATTAATATTATCACTAATGCATCTGCGTTCATTTTTTCGTTTGTAGAAATATTTAAATTGATACTTTGATTTATCAAATTAATTCGAATAATTTAAATCATAATTTCTATTTGAGAGGAATAAAAACGAATATTGGAAGAGATGACATTATACCATTAAAATATTTAGATATAAAATATTAAGAGGGTATTTATAAAACTTATTATCATCTCTTAATTAATTTTGAGAATTTTTATATTATTTTTCTCCATAGAATAGTCACTCTGAAATATAAATTGCATTTAAAAACTAAAAAAAAAGGATGATACCAAAATGTTTAAATAAGTATTTAAATAATATTACTAAAACATTCAGCTACGAAAACTAATGCCATCCGTCATAAGACATTTGTTCGATATTTAACTAGTAGAATTCAGTGGATAAAAAAGCAACTTCAAACGAATACAACTGACATCCTAAGGAGAAAAAGAAATAATAGAACAAAATCATCGACAAAAATTCCTTATAAAAACTCAAGTAAAAAAAAAATTAAGAAACAGCAAATCCCGTCACCCGACAATGGAATCGCGGGTCATAAAAAGAGACACCTGGAGAAATTCCTCATCGCCGTATCGGCCAAACAATTCAACGAGGCGACCTGTCCTCGCTAGATTTCTATAATAAAGAGGCGGCTTTATCCTTTGGTCTTCATTATATGGGGCTCTTTCGCAAAAGCGTATACTTATCGAGTAGCCAATAACGGCCGGCCAAGTGCCGAAGCACCGTAGAGAAAGGTGTTACGGCACTCGACTGGAGTAAAAATAGAGACCGAAAGGGGGGAAGGAGAAATAAAAGAAAAACACTGCAGGGGAAAAAAAAAGGAAGCAGTAAACCTTTAAAGACTGACTCCGATCCCATTATCAGGAGAGGGCTCGGGTCGACCCTGCAGCCCAGCTGTTGCCGAAATGAAATTTCTGGACGGACCGGGAGTCCATACGCGGGATCATAATACGAAAATATAAAAATAAAGGGGCGAGCAGTAGTTATAGGGTGGCCAAATGCACCCAAAGAGGCAACAATGGCCTTGCCGCGCGGACAATCACGTCTACGGCCGCGAGGAGACACGTGAAAAATATGGCTTTCATATCCGCCGACATAAGGGCCATAAATCTAGCGGGGATTTTTTTTTTCGAGAATGGACATCGGGGGGCCGGTCCGATATTGCTCCTGGACTCCCCAGCACAGACTGGACGCTGTAAATTAGCGCCCCCCTTGACAGCCAGCGGATGGGAATATTTATCGGCCTGTCTTCATGTAAAAACAGGGCTTTCACGCTTCCGTGTCTTCTGCTGGGGCTTTTAAGAGCTCCGGCCAATCCCCGGTGCTACCTATATCGTAAATTAATGCCGCATTCAATGGAGCGTGTCGCATATTCGATGCAGAGAGCAATTTAATGACCAAGACCCTTTTCCAGATAGCCTAAATCACTCCTAGTCGTTAGTGTTAAAATGTAATATATGACGGATTTTGAAGTTTAAAGTTGATGTATTGAGTTTGTAAGTGAACGTAAATAAGATTGTATTTTAGTTGTTTAAAGATATTAATATATTTCGAAAGGAAAGTAAAATATTGAAAATACTGGGTAAATGACACACTTCTGTAACTCTGAGCCACGAGCCGAAGTCCAAATTTAGCTATGTTGTTATGCGATGTTTAATTGCAGATTATGTTTTAAAAGTACGTTTTCTACTGAAACATACCATAAAAATTAACTTAATTTTTTAAGCATTTAGCGAGAGATATAGAAGCCCAAGTCTAAAGCTTCAGTTGAGAGTAATATTCAGTTTTTTCCCTCTTCTGTAAAGTTGTCCAAATGTGACTTAGGTGGCTCTGTAGCTCTAAGGTATATATTTAAAAACTGAGAGAATAACTTAAAAATGTAGTGGATACATTGCGCAAAATTTTTAACAAACGAAATATTTTTCTCAAGTATAAATGTAAACTAATAACGATATTAAAAGATAATTACAAATATTCTTTAATGTGTTATCCGCCAATGTAAGTGATTGGAGAAATACCTTAAAACTTCACCTACAATTAGAGATTTACCAGTTTTAGTTGTTATTCACCAACCTTAATTATCACGCGAAAAAAAAAGTTTTATGTTGTTATGACTTACACAAAGAAAGATTCTTCAATTATAATGGTTTTGAACTTACCCACGATGCAGAGTCGAATCTCGTCATCAAATTCCCCTTCGCTACTGCTTCCTCTACGGACCCGTTTTTCTCGATGACCTGCAAAAATACAAAAAAAGATAATTAAAAACTGAACATTAAAATAAAATACACACTATCAAAATACCCATATAAACAACCATATTCACTAGATTGAGGGAACATCGTTTAGGATCTTTTCAGTTCAAACTCTTCTGAAACCACCAAGACTGATGCCAAGGCATTGGAAAAAATGAAAGTATTTGACAAAATATTACATAAGCAATGGGCTAGCTAATGAATAAGAATGAAATTTCGAGCTTCAAATGCTCCGTATATATATAACAAGACCGTCGAAATCACTTAATCATAACGGGGGTATAACCCTTAAATATTCCTACATGCTCGTTATGGAAAACTGTGTCCGTACCTGCGTGTAGCCAATCGCGAAGACACGCAACGGTGAAACAATAAGACGAGGACTCCTGTTTGCCTTTACGGGGTCTCGTCCAGCAAGCACGATATGGCCAAAAAGAGAACCTGGACTACGCCAGTCAAATATTTGCCTTCAAGTGGCCGATCATTTCTGTATTATTACATGCTCCTATCTAAATAGTCATTTCTCTCTCTCTCCATCCAGATAACGACGGCGGAAGACGAACAAATAAGGTCCGAATCCCATATCCATTCGTGCTGCCCGGTGGCCGCGTCGTTCTTTTGAAGCTAATACCAGATAAAGATGCACGCGATTTGTATTTACGATCACATTCCCACTAAATCATTCGATTTTTTTTCTCTTAGCACAGAGAAATGAAAGGGACTTATCATGATCTCCGCCACACACACACTCCCCAGTTTCCTTCATCATCTTCCTTTTCATATTCGTGATCGAGCCCATGATGGACTGCGACAAGATGTTCATTGTGTTTTCTTTGTGGGCGGCACAAAAGGGGTCTCTTCCCCGATGTCCACTGCTGGGGTTGTTATGAGCGGACGTAACAAATGAATAAATACGACGACGGGGAAAAGCAAATTGTAATGATGGATGGAAAGGCCGGGTCCGAGTCCAGCGACTGCCAACTCGTGGCTGTTTGAAGGGATAGAGTACTAATAGTTATCTTGTGTAAATAGCGGACTGTCGTGTATAAGGGTAATTGAGAAACTTAGTCACTAAAGTCTTCTTATGGATCGACTTAATGAATGGCAGAGAGTGGGGCTTCATATTTTAAGAATGATGTGCTTCGTAAATTGATAATAAGATAAGAAGTTATGCTTCAAAAGACAAGATAGATTTACTCTCTTCGTATCAAGAACTCTTTAAATATTTACCTTTAAAGGAGTGTTATTAAATATTAGTTTTATGATCATAAATATGATTTTTTGGAAATATATATAAACTTCGCGAAGGAAACCTTTATTAAGCCTGTGATAACTTAAATATCGTCATCCTATTTTCTAAAAAAACAGCATTTTATTTCAATATTTAAATTAACGTTATTGTTAAGTAAAGCAGAAAATCGATTTTTGTTATTACTAAATGAGAAAAACTACTAATGAACATTGTACCAATGCAAAACCTTTTATTTTAATAACGTTAAAAGATAAATTCAGAATAACATATAAATAATTACCTTTACATATATGGAGAAAATAACTAAATATTCACTACATCTTGCAAAAAGAAATGCAAAGATTTCAATAAATACCACTTAGAAAATAGCCTTCCGACTGCTTTTTTAATTAAATAACACAATTGTCTGCTATTTTATAACTGAAAAATGTTGTTTTGTTATAATTTCACGAAGTACTGGTTAAAAATCGATACACAAATTCATATGTTTTTAACAGAATATTTTGTTTAACAAAACATTTAAAATTAATAAGAAAGTTCACAAAACAATTTTAAGCCTCTTTTTTATGAAAAAAAAAGACGATGGAAATATTGAAGTTTACAAAAGAAGAAAAACCCAGCAAAACGAAATTATTTTGAAATATTGCAATAATGTCTAAACAAGTTATTTTTACTATTTAATTGCCATATCCGTGATTCAACTATTTATAAATACTTTTATACTATTTAATAGAATTTCGTTAAAAAGCATTTCACAGAAGTTGAATGACCTTTTCGTCTACATGACAACTTATTTTATGAGTGAAATATTTTATTGTGTTATAATTTCACAAAGTTTTGGAGAAAAAAAAATTAAAATGGAATTAAAATAAAATGAGAATAAAAGATATCCATTTCAATCTGACGTATAATCATAGTTTAATAATAAATAAATTGCTTTCCGATTAAAAAGGAACGTGTATAATATATTGCAATATTCTACTAAAATCTTCGCAGCTTTGGATTGGTTGGTTCCTCCTTTGAAGCTCGATGTTGTTTTCTGCGCAACGTAAGTGATTCGAAGGAGAGACTCGCTAACAGGAGAAAAGAAAAGCGTTTTCGATACGAAAAACCGAGGAGACCTGAGAATTGTTTCATCATAAGTATAGCAATACTAAATGCTTTTATACTCTTACTCATTTTAGAGTACGCAAATAGTGCAAAATATAATTTTATTTACCAATTAGTTTAAATGTTTACAGCATATTTTATTGCAAAAATAAAATATTTATTTAAGAAATATTTTTCCAAAATAAATAAAACTTAACTATTTCATCGAATAACTCATTTTCCATATTGAAAAATACAAAAGTCCAAATTAAATAATTCAATCTGTAGTGACAAAATCCATATGGTTCGAATATTAAGCTGCTTTATGGTAATGTTATGTGTCAGTATATTTGTTTCGATTCAATGCTATAAATATTCTACCCACCCGATAAAAAGACAATTAGTTCAATACAAACTCATTGAATAACGAGAAAAATCAATCGTTTAAATAATTTAATCTCCCAAATTAAATGCATTATTTATTACCTGTATTTTTGATTGTTCTAATTATATATATTTTTAAAATTGCTTTTTGTTTTTTAACACTTTTATTTAACTAACTCTTGTTGCCTTAACTTCATATCTTGCAGCTCAATTTTATCAGTATTCCAAATGTCAAATCGACTCGCAACTTAGCATACTTATGTTATTCAATAACAATTCAATATTCAGTAATTATTAATTATAATTACTCAAGTCTACATATGAAACTTAATTATGAATTTTGTTTTACAAGAACGAATAGCATAAGGATAATTTTCGATTTCATCCCACTAAATGTTTGATATTTTTCTGTATCTTTCAACCATGTGTTGCGGTCATCTATGTCTTGAATGTTGCTTCATATTAGAATACGATTTCGTGATTCCTAAACAATTTGGGAAGCTTCATTGAAACAAAAAGCGAGTTTTGCAAAACACAAGCAAAATGTTCTTTCTGATGCCGAAATGACGTCCCGTTCACGTGATCGCCTAAACCAATCACAGTTCTCGATTAATTTACATAGTACTACTAATTAGGTAAAGGAAGTTAATAGTATCCCGAACTGCCGCCGATGGCCCATTACTTTAGCTCTGGTGGACATTAATTCAACCAACCCACGTCCAAATCCACTAAAAGGCAAGATGAGCAATGTACCACCTTAAAATACAAGTAATCATTTCCAAAGAGGTCGAAGGGCTTCATGCCCCAGCCCTCAATCAAAGCACTCACTGTCAGAGAGATCCAGAAACGATCTTCCACAGCCCCGGCAACAATCGTCAGGAGCGGATGCCTTCTGATGACACAAAAAGTGACCGTTTCCCGGTTGAGCTCCATCTTTTCACACCCGCAAGGGGTTTTCACGGCGAGAAGGGCACAGTCCATCCCCCCAACGTGCGATCCGTCTCGGAACAATCATTTGGTATCGGGGGTGGAAGGGGGCAATTACCGGCAGCCGCCGCCGCACCAGCACCATTACTCGGGAAGGAAGAGAGAAAAAAAAATAGACAGTCTTTTTTAGAGTTTTGTCACGGTTTTTCCCGGGCGGCCCCGATGGAGGTTTTTTACGACCAATAACATTTTATACAAGGATTTTTTGCTCGGGCCCTCTTTTAAACCAGTGACCGAGAGAGAAAGGAGCTAATAAAAATCACATTCATGAGCGACGGCTGCCGGAAAGGTGACGACAATTTACCGGACGCGATATTGGCCAAACCGCGGATAAAAGGTGGGGGGAGGGGGCTTTTAAAAAGAAAAAATGTGGGGGAGGGCGAGTTTGTGAAAACTAAATGTTACCTGGGGAGGTTACCAAAGTTTGTAATGAAACTTGCTTTAGTTTTGAACATACTAACATCTATTTAAATATTAGGGATTTTCTAACCCGAGCTTCGATGAAATGTCAGGCAAAAGTTATTATTGATGTTTACTTATGTTATTGTCACGTAACGAACCTTAAAATCAACCACATTTTCCAACAAAATCGCAGTAGCAAATGGGGGAAAAAAGAACTCTTTTATGGAAGAGCCCTAAACATTATCCTAAAAGTTTTCAGTCATTTCCAAACGAAAGGGTCAAACGCGGGCCGTATTTTTATTAGCCATACAGAAAACTTAAAAAAAAAAAAGAAACACAGCATATATAAAACAACCAACTATAAATAAAATCCAAGACATAAAAGTAATAAATAATGTACATACAGTTACGCAAAGCGCTCTCCTACAAATCATTGAAATATTAACTTCCAACCGAAGCAGCGGACCTTAAATCATCCTAATTCCATAAACCTTACATAACGGGACGAACATCGGCCAGCGTCCAAAGGAAGCCATTACACGAGAAAAACCAGAAAAAGGAAAAAAATCCGTATAAGGGGTATTAGTCGCCACTAAAATGAGAAGTGGCCTGCATTGCTTGGAAGACAAGAACTGTTGCGGGCCGCCGTTAAGATTTGATGCATTGAATGGGCAAGGGGTTATTTCCCTTCCTAAGAGGCAGCAGAGGCTCCTTTCCAGTTATAATAATAGACCGGAGCAGGGAGAGATTTCGATGAATAGTTAACGACTCAATCTTGCTTAATGAGGCCTGTGACTGACTCCCGGGCGCAGCAAATGGGGCTCACGTGCTCCCCGGCATGGATACTTAATACTATTAGCTCATCTGCGCCCCTTCCCCCAAACTCCCTTAATTTATAAGGGCGCGTATGAAGCGGCTTCCTTCACCTTTAGTTCCTTCCAGATTCCGAGACGGTTACCGATGCTGGCTTTCCCGCTAATGGCCACTCCCTCCCCTGATGGCCACATTAAGCAGAAGGAGGCATACATTTTAATGTTTCTCCTTTCCGTTGGTATAAATGAATTTTGAGGAGGGCGCCTACATGAGAAATGGCCGCGGTGTAACGCGGGATTGGCCACCGGAATTATCATTGATGTACTTCAATTTAAGAGGTCCAGGATATTGCACTAGAAATTCATAAAGAAATGTGAAGTTTCGCATTTCTCTTATTATTCAAGGTGGATCTTAAAATTACAAGCGGCCACTTCCGAAGTCAATATCGATCTCGAAAATCAATCTGGGAAACTGAATTTCATCTTAAAATATTTTTAAAAGTAATACTATAAATCAAAAACTAGAAGATAAAAAAAAAATCCGAGTTTTAAATCAATAAATTTATATGTTAGATACTTTGACCACCTGAGGGCAAGTTGTTCACATTTTTGGGACATTTTATTATAAGTGAATTTTCTATATTTTTTTTTAATTGAAAGCAATACTAGTCCCAACGGATAATTTCTGTTATTTATCTTCTCTTATGCATCAATCTGTATAAAAAGTAGCCTATCAGAATCCAATGGAAAAAGCTACTGATTTAAGAAAAGATCGAATTTTATTTTTCCAAATTTCGTACAGTTGATTTTTTTTTAAATGTTTTGTAATCATTTAAATGGTTCTATATAATATAAATGATTATTGTTTGTGTATCTATTATTTTATTTGCATTAAAGATATAAATGTTGCAATGATAATTTATCACACAGCATCATCAGTCCAGATAATACCTACACAAGTGTACTATTCCTATCAATACAAAGCTAATACCCTATTGCATTACTGTGCGTAAGAGATATGGTTTTTATGTATTTTTCATAACAGTAAATAAATTGTTGTTTAGAGCAGTGGTTCACAACTTTTAGATGGCCACGGATCCCCGATTCGAAAATTCGGCAAGTCGCGGACCACCCTCTTTTAATAACATAAAAAAATGCTTGGGTACTAAATACAATTTAGGTATTTAATATATATTGTTTTTTAAAAACGTACTTATTTGTAACTAAATTATTGAAAATTACAGTTTTTTTTAACGCAATATGTCTTATCAAGGTAAGAATATCGAACTAATTTCTGATTAATTGCTAAAAAAATCAAAGGAATCACATAAACTAATTAAAGAAGTGAGGATATAATGTTATTTCTCTATAGCTCATAAATTTTTGGTTTCAATTAAGTAATTAAAAAAATTGCATAAGTAGTAGTAGTAGTAGTAGTATTAAGAGAAATAAATCTCAGGTAACACCCGTTTTTGAAAAAAAAATAAAAGAACAATTGTCCTACGGACCACTTAAAACCCTTTTGTGGTCCACAAATGGTCCGTGGACCACTGGAATCCACTGGTTTAGGGAACATAAAAAAAAATTCAAATTTCGTTTCTTCCTAGTACTAGTACAGTATTTTGACCTAAACCTGTAGAATTTAAACGATCCGGTTAAGAAAAAATATCGTTATTATATGACTAAACATTTGTACCAATTGATCTAAGCAATAAATCACCATCCCAATTAATATTTAGCTCAGGAACATACTCTAACCTGAACGCCTGTTGTCATTATATTTAATATTATTTGGTTCTTATAAATTCATGAATGCTAATTGCATATTTTGACAATCCGAGACATGGAATGACTGAAAGAATATTTGTAATTCAATAAGCTGAGATTAGTTTGAAAAGAATATTGATAACACGCATGTAAATAATAATTATCAGAAATTTAAATAATATATAAGTGTTCGTGAATACGTACGCATTTTAGTTTTACTTGTCCCCTAAACCGGTTTATTAGAATTCCTGAATTTTAATTTCAAATAACAGAAGCCCACAAGAGTAGCTTTACTTTATGAGGATGCATAATGATGGTAATACTAAACCTCGAAAAAGAAAAATGAATACTGAATTAATTTATACAAATCGAATAATTTATATTTAATTGCAATTGTAATTTTTTGATGGTCACTATAATTATGCAACTAACATATTTTGTTCGCATTTAATTTGAAAATAATAAAAGGTCCCAAAATTATACTGGGTGATATGCATGAAGTATACTTCATGCATAGAAACTTCAGCATATATTGAATTGAATCAGTAAGTTATAAAATTCTCAAATATGTTTACACTCAACAAAAAATTATCGTAATATATTCCTTCTGTAAAAACTTAGTCAAATCGTAAACGACTGACTCTCCTATATTAGGTTATGGGGAGATGGGTAATAGTTTTAAAATGGGTATTTTGACATTAAATATAATTTACTGTTAAACTTATGCTTTGCTGTAGTATAAAAGATAAACCATATATGATATAAATGATTGACATATATGATTTATAAACATTCATATGACAGGAATATTGAAAAAAATTCTTCTTTAATAAGACTTTTTTTCTTCAAATATTTTGCAAAGTGGGAAAAATGGGTAATCGAATTATTAATGCTGAAGAATATGAAATTTGGAAAATTTTAACAGTCTTCGAAAAAAGTGCAATATTTAAAAAACATATAAATTTCGAAGCTTATAAAATTACAAAAAATAAGTACACTATATTTAACAATGTTTATGTGCTAATATAATTAGGTTACATACTTGTTTTTAAAAACAAACTGTCAAAAAAAGAACACATTTTTATAACAAATGTATGCCATTTGTTAGTACCGTTAGAACATATACAAAACGTTTTAAATAAATTAAAAAATCGTGTGTTGAACAAAAAAAAATGACATCAAAACAACATAGATTCCTGAATTAAAATAAACCACAAACTATACTAGCAGATGTTTTTTTTTTGACGAAAATAAATATTAAAATAGCTGGTGTTTCAAAATGGCGATTAAAACTTACTTTTAGAAAGACTGTTGCAAAACAGTCCATTAATAACCACATGTATTAAGTGTTTTTGAAAATGATGGTTGTTATTTATTGTATTTTATTCAAGTTGTTAATTTGGCTAATTTTTTTATTAATGTCTTTTTACACAAAAAATTCCATAATTCCTACTGTTTACTCATTTTACCCCTCTATTGAATTGAAAAAGAATAGAAGAGAAAAATAAATTTTAAACAATTATAAACCTTTGATCAAAATTTTTAAAAAATTGTTTTTTCAATGAAAAAGTTATCAGTTTTGTGTGTAATTTTATATATTTTTCCAAAAATAAATTAAATTTTGAATACAACAAATTGAGTTTATATACCCCATATTTGACCACTTTACCCTACTTATATCCCACTGGGGGATAAGCAAAATATCAAATCAGTAATTTTGTTTTCACTTAGTAGAGTTTAAATTATATTTCCAATGCATTCCTTTTTTTTTAATATATATATAATGTGTTTTTAAATATTTCAGGATTTCAAAAGTTCACCCAATCCTTTAAATTTGATTTTTTCCCCCAAATCACAGAATTTCTTTTATGAACTTTTAAATTATAAGCAATACAGAGGAAACATCCCATTCGTATTCTTGAGATGGATATGGGCAAGGAAGCGTACATTACGAGAAAGTAAAACTTCTCCCAAGACGGGAAAGTGAGATTTACTAGGCTCAAAAAATACAAAATTTATCAAAAGACAATTCCTCACTACAAAACGACTGCGTCGCTTTCTCCCCGACGTCTTCCAATCTCCCTACAGACAACAACATTCTGAAGCACAGTTTCTGGAGGACCTTCCGCAGCGCATTTGTTGTTTCGAAAGAACGGGCCCGAGTTTTCCTTGAGGGGGGTGCGAGATCGCAAAAATCGATCGATAGATGACCATTAGGGGTTTGCATTATTTATAGGGTGCGGCGAGAGGACACTTCACGGCACCTTTCTGGCTCTGGAGACCCCGTATGCAATCCTCATTTCCAGTCCATGCAAGTTTCTCAAAGAAAGGAAGGGGGGATATTTCGATGGTGGGACCCTGAGGGGGACTGTACTTCCCCGGTGTTGTATATTTCCGAAAGATGCTGAGATATTTTCCCCAAGTGCTTTGATACATCTCAAACAATACACATTTTAAACTCTTGTGGGTTTTTAGACCATTTTTTTATCGATATAGTGAATTCACTAAGATATTTTTGGAGATTTTAAAAATGGGTAATGGACAAATTAATTAGTTCATAGTGTAAGGTAACTAACTACCTTTGCCATTTTTTAACCATATTTTTGTAGAAAATTGCACTTTTTTCGAAAATAGTTAAATTTTTCGAAATTTCTATTCTTTAGAATTAATAATTCAATTAACCATTTTACCCCACTTTGCAAACCATTGAAAGAATCCTAAATAAAGTTTAAAAAAATTCAATGTAATGTATTAAAAGTTTTCTCTCTTGGTGTTTGGTACATTATTCGATTTTTCTAGTTTATATATATTTTTTTAGAAGTTTTCATTCATCAAACTATCACAATTATTTTTGTAAACTCAAACAAACAGACTGTTCACTGTTCGTCTTGATTAAAATCGCCCAGAAATTTAACGTTTTGCTAAAACGTGCCCTATTAAACAAAGTAATTAAAAAAATGAGATAAAAGCATAAGTTTTACAATGTGTAATTTATATTTAATTTCAATATACTAATTTTATCCCATCACCAATTCTTTCCCTCACCTAAGACTTATTTGAAAGAAAGAAGTAAAAGAATATTTTAAAAATTGAAATATATTACATCACTTTATATTTGGTTGTTATACTGCTAGTTAGATCATATGTGCTCTCGTTCTCTCTGTTTTCATACATCTTTAAAAGTTGAATTCCAGGAAAACTTTCTTTGAATTCAAGACTCAGTGAGATAATTTTAGAATACAAAAAAAGTTGACGCGCATATTTTTATTTATAACTGTGCAAAATAAGACCATATCAAGTGGTACATATCGAAAATACAATGTTGAACCCGAAGTCCTGTCAGCTGTCAAAGAGATAAATAAAAAAAAATCCTCTCAATTCAAAAAACGTGTATGGGCTTACACAGAACTTAAGAAGATAAGAGAAAACTGAAGATAGTGATTTCCCTCTTTTGAAAGTCAATTCTATGCTTGCGACTGTCAAAGATGTCACAAGGAGGCTTGGAGAGGGTGCTCCGAAGACGAATTTTCTTGCAATTTCGATAATAATGTGCATGGAAACGGCTTCGGCTGTTGTCAGGAAACTTGTTCGGAATTTCCAGTGCAGGATCAAATATTCTGCAGCAGAGGCAAAGTGCTTAGATCTTTTGGAAAAAGACATCTGCAGCTTTCCGAAAATATATGCTTAGTGTAAAATAAAATGACACTTGTTACGTACGTTTGAAGTATGAGTTTTGGGCGAGAAAAATATTCGAACTAAAATAATCTGGGTCCAATTTTTTTTTATCTAATATTTGCAGAAGTTTTTCAGCGTTCAAATGCGTTTAAAAAAATGTGGAGGGCTTTGGGACACTTCTGGTTTACTTCCGTTGGAAGGTGGATCGGTTCGGTTGGAAGTCAATCTATTCAATGCGTTCTGTAGAACTTGTCAAAACCAATTAAATATTATGCAAAATACTGAAATTTTTAGTGTTTAATTACCAGTAAATGT
Source organism: Troglohyphantes excavatus (assembly GCA_963932185.1). Lineage (NCBI taxonomy): Eukaryota > Metazoa > Arthropoda > Arachnida > Araneae > Linyphiidae > Troglohyphantes > Troglohyphantes excavatus. Next base: position 45,079,095 of record OZ010668.1, on the reverse strand, counting down.
GGATTAGCAGTTTCACAGCAATGCACCCGATTTGGAAATTTACAAATACATTCTATCTTACAATATTTTCAAACTTAACCGCTATGCAAATAATTCAGACTTGAAACAAAAAATTCAAATTTAAAATAAATAATTTAAATTAAAAAAAAATCTATTGGAAAAACAATTGAAACTGTTTAGCAGTAAAAAATAACTTTATAAATATTTTTCTTTTTTTGTGACGGGCGGTTTATATATAAATTAATTAATATTATATACATAATATATAATAATTTACATATAATATTTATAAATATTATGTTTGAAATCCGATCATACAGCCAATTGGCATGCATAAATCCAAATTAATATTTAATGATTTAGAATAATACTTTATTTGCACAGGTAGCCAACTTTAAAAAATATAGAGGAAAGCGGTAGTATGTCCAAAAAATATTGATGCTTGAAATGATAAATTAATTACATACAATTTAATAAAATGTATTGCTATTAATTAATTAAACATTTACACATGTCCATCTCGTTATTCGATACATTTTCTACACTACAATTTATTTAAAAATACAAATTTCACCCTCACATCTCTACTTTTCTAAGCAAAAACCATCACATAACTAAACAACACGAAACGACACGTCTCCAACGTACTAAAAACAACTTTCTTTTAAAAATCGGGAATTGTTTTATGTGAGTCAGGGTCAAAGGTCCAATTGTCTAATTAGCCGAAACAGGCGCCTTACGAGCAAGACACAAATAACTCCACACAAAACGACACACGCCGTCCGATTATCGCGGTGTTAAAGAATGCTCTCTCTCTCTCTCCCTCCCTCCCCCGATATATAAAAAATCAATGGAGTTATGATCATTGGCGAGAGGCAGAAAAAAAGGGTGTGCAGCAGGGATGGAAAGGGAAACCTCACAGGTAGCAAGCCGCAGGGGGGGTCTCTGTGTACAGCCACATGATACGAGCGTAATGGGACCTTTATAAATTGCATCGGGCTGTCACGAAGGGTGTAAAAAAGTACACAATGGGTTTATGGAGAGGGTCGGCGCCAGGAAGTCTCTCCTTTCAAGGCCCCTCGCAACCATTGCAACAGGTGGAATACCTTCCCATAGGCAAGGATGCGTTGCTTTTTTTTTATATATAACGTGGACTATTCTTCTTTTTTTTTTCCCCGTGTAGTTTCATTGTATTCTTAAAAAGCGTGGAAGTAATTTTCGAGTTCCTGGATGCAGAGCGGAGGTGGGAAGAGTTGGCAGGTGGTTTGTTTGTAGAGGGAAAACTGGGTGAGATGTTGGAAATATTTCGGATCTCCATGAAAGATTGGAATTTTGAAATAGTTATGCTATTTGAATATAAACTATATGATGTTGAATATTCTTTATATTCAACTATATCTTGTCTGCTGTCATAAGCAATTTTGGTATTGAAAATTTTAAAGACATATAATCTGTTTAGAAGTATAACCCCGTATATTTATTTAACCCAAAGATTAACCGGTCGTAGCTAGGTACGATATAAAAGAGATTAACTTCAAAATATGAATAACTTTGGTGTTGCGGTCCAGAAAAGAAAAAACATTGCCCATGGAATTCTCGCCAACAACGGTTAGTAAATATTTAGTTTAAATATACGTAGTTTTACTTCTTCGCGAACGATATGCTAATTTTCCATAGAATTGCTTTTGGAATAACTATCATTCAGAAAGTCATTTTTATAAACTATTTGAGGCTACGCCAACAGTTATAATTGTAATTTCATACATTTGCTTAAATTGCAACTATTGATATAACTATTATTGCAAAGACGCGAATAAAATCTCGTATAAAAAGAAGTCACATTAAAAAAAAGCTCAATGGTTTTAGACAATGCCGATCAATGAATAAAGGTTAAGACCATACAAACAAGTCAATTGAACAAAATGTTGCTTTTTGTCATTTTCTAAATTTCGTTTTTCCTGCTTACAAAGCATTACTAACTTAAAGATTTATCACTTTATATTTAGCTTAAGCTATTTCCAATCCAGAAAACTTTTGCTTTCCAAGATCTACAAAAGAGCAAAGTACATCCCCCCCCCCCCCAAAAAAAAAACAGACCTGGAGTACATTTGAACGAAAATAATCTCCACTCGAACGATTCCTCTCTCTCTCTCCCCTTCGTTTCATTAACAGACAAGGAGCAGTTCACAGATGTGTTTGTCACCTAACGTCCACCTAACGATCGGGTAATTGTATCCAGCAGAAACCTTCGCCACTTGCTCCAACAGACCCCGCAGTCCGTTCAATATCATAATGAGGCCCCCGGAAAAAAAAAGCTAACGTCCATATCCAACCTCTTCCCCCTGTCCATAGCCCTGGACGATAGCGAGGTCCCGGTCAGCTGCTAGGAAGATGGTCATGACAGGCGGTCGGGGCTATCGCCGAAGAGCTAACTAATGACCGTCCCTATCTCAGCCCTTAATAACTGGGGCCGGGGCGTATGTAGGGAAATGGTGACCAAAAATTGGCTACATCAGCCGAAGGGAAGGGTAAGAGAGAGCGTCGTTATCGGAGCGACTCAGTCGCCGTCACGCTCGCTTAATTACACCGGGGGTCCCTTGCTCGGAATAGACTCTTTTGGGCTTGACCCTAATGCAGGGAAGTGAGAGATAAAAGGACAAGTCGAAAATTCAGGGAAAACTTCTGGCCTGGGCTCGGACAATGAGGAATGGGGAAAAACGTTCTTATAAGTTTTGGTGGGTAAGAGTTTTCCTCCGAAATGGGATTCGACAATGCTTTTTGGGGTCATGCGAGAAGATTGGCGACAAATTGTGAAGGTGCACAGGACGAATATGAAAACTGAAAAGGCATGAATGAGTAAACTTTGAAGTAATTTTTTTTATACCATGTAAGATTTCATTTTATATTTGATAAAATTTTGTAGAAATTTAATCGCTCAGTCAAATTTTTTTTTCTCCAATTACCTGTACAAAAAAGGATTTTTTTTTAAAATTATTGCATGTTCTATTATGAATTGAGCATTATTATTTTCAAAATGGGAATTCATAAGTTCTTAATGTACTACATGACCTGACAAAGTGGTATTGACCAAATATGTCTGAATGTAGTCTAAAAATACATAATTTAGATTCAAAAGTACGTAGGTGTCAATCTTTGTATGAAAATAAATCGATCTGGTTTTGAAATTGGATAGCTCAAGTTAATTGTCTGGCCTGTATGTCTCTATCTGTTCCATCATGATAATCATCTGCCTATTTTCTTGTACCCATTGCCTGGCACTCAAAGTCTTCTGTCGAGCATAAGAGGCTTGATGAATCGAACAGTACGATACGAGGTCTATTGTACTACAATAAGAGAACAAAAAACCCCAAAAGATAAAATGTTGAAGATAGAATGAAAAATTAAAAATACATTAAGTTACATTTATACAAAGAGAATGTTTTACCACCAACCATATTTTCATAGCACTTTATAACATATAAAAATCTGGTAAGCACACGAAATACATTATTCGCACACTTTTAAAAATTATTTTACAGTTAGTTGAAAAAAAAATTACCTCATACCTTCACAACCTTGGTACTTCCAATCACCCAAACCGGATAAGTGCCTACCCTACGGAGTAAAATTCCACAATTTGCTCTATGGTCAGTGTTGAAATATAATTTGATTGACATCGATCGCAGCAATAAAAAATGGGTCCAGTCACAGACGTGAGAGAACCAGAAAAAAAGGGCGTAGGGCAGGGGAAAAGCTCCGTTTATCACCGAGATTTTTTTTTATCTCCCCCTGTCCCATTCCCTTTGGCTACCAAAGCGCATAAAACACCTGAAATGTCACGGGTAGGGGGGGCCTAATGTTCAACGAGGCTAAAAAATTCCCATCACGAAGACCAATATTCATATCACTGTGACGCGGGGATAACTAATAGTTCTTGGATACGCCCACAGATCCTAGCTCGGCACACACAGTAGCAGTTAACGAACGATACGTTTCGAAGCACATCTACATAAAAGAAATCACTATTTGGTCATTCGTAATACATACAATCTTTTTTTTTTCGCGCTCTCTCTCGCCCGAAAGTCATTTGCTCCCTCCCCTAGGGAATGTTTCAGATCGGTGCAATTGGTTTTCTGGTCTCGCCTTTTTTTTTCCTCTTCTTCTATTATTAATATTGCTGTGATTATGCTAAGGAATGGAATCGGCCGTTTAAAATAAATTATTCTTGACGTATCGGGACCAGTATGGAGAGCGAAAATGACAGCTGTAGATATTCATATTTGATTGTGGCGTTTGATATGGAAATGCGCCGGGCAATTTGATATGAATTTTGCATATGCGAGTAATGAGCAGATGAGATAGTTGCTTGATAAATGGATGGATGGAGCTACTTGATAATGACTCACATATATTTTTTTTGTAAAAGAAATGTAATTAATTTAAGTACTGAATGAATAAACTCAGACATTCCTATTGGCATCTTCACGCCTTATTATGAATTCCCGTTAGAAAAAAATAATTATTTGCAAAATTTGAATTTCTTAATAATAGATTCGTATAATAAATGAAAGTTTATTATTAATTACAACCATTTGTTGTAAAATGTTTCTCTAGTCTTCTTTTAAGATTTGCGAATGCCAACCGCCTAATTAACTCTAAAAAAAGAATAAGTTTCAGAATTTTTAACTATAAAGAATAAGTTGGGCTGCCTTTGATAAATTAAACTTTAACTAAGAGATGGTACAAGTATTAATTATTATAATACATTTTCTGCATTAACTTTAAAGTATGTTATAACTTTATGTGCATAAATATCGTTTGCATTTATAAGGAAAATATACAAAATAAACTGCTGAAACGAATTGAATATTATATTTTTTTTCCTCAAATTTGTACTGTTTAGTAGAAGTATATTGTAAAAGAGTGTGGTTTAAATACATTAAATATGTAAATAAACTTCATCTACATTGGTATAAAAAATCGCTAAAAACTGCAAAAATCGAAATTTGCAACAACAAAAAAATTATGTACGACATTTGAAGTGCAACTATAAAAAGAAATAAAATACTTAAAATATAATAAAGTAGAGTTCCTATTTAAATTTATAGCTCATGTTTAAATGAAGGAAATTCAATAATTATACTTAAGAACAGTGTAGCTTATAACAGTGAGAATTTTTTTTATACAAACAATAAAAACGAATTTTATTAATATAAGTAAACTTATAAGCAATATAAGTAAACTTTTAATCAATTTAAGTAAACTTATAATAAATATATAAGTAAGAACATATAAAATAAGTAAACTTATAATCAATTAAGTAAACTTATAATCAATATAAGTAAAAAGGGCATAGGAAAGGGGAAATGATGCGTTTATCACCAAGATTTTTTTTATCAATATAAATAAACTTATAATCAATATAGGTAAACTAGAATTCGATACAAGTAAACTTGTAATCAATACAAGTAAACTTGTAATCAATACAAGTAAACTTGTAATCAATACAAGTAAACTTGTAATCAATACAAGTAAGCTTATAACCAATATAAGTAAACTTATAATAAATATAAGTAAACTTATAATAAATATAAGAAAAATTATAACCAATATAAGTAAACTTATATTCAATGTAAGTAAACTTATATTCAATATAAGTAAACTTATATTTAATATAAGTAAACTTATATTCAATATAAGTAAAGCACATCTACATAATTAAACTTAAAATCTTATACTTAAAATCAATATAATTAAACTTAAATCAATAATTAAATTTATAATCAATATAAATGAATTTATAACAAATATGTAAACTTATAATCAATATAGGTAAACTTATAATCAATATAAGTAAACTTATAATCAAAATAAATAAACTTATAATCAATATAAATAAACTTGTAATAGATGTAAGTAAACCTATAAGTAATATACGTTAAAATATTAAATATGTTATTAATATAAGTATACATGTGTTAGATTACAACATCAATTAACTTTTCCATTCAATCTTCTCGGCACTTGTATCTTATCGATTTACTACCTTTTTTTCCACAGTTCCCAATTAGGATAGAAAAGAGAATTATCAACACAGTTTCAATACAATCATAGAACCCCAAAAATTTCCATCCCAACGCTGCCATCCACCAGATGACCTCCGAAGAAGTCCATCCCTGACGAAAACAGATCGCGGGCAATATCGCCGAAACATTATCTCTCCTTCCATATTCCTCCGAAGATACCCGAACAATGAATTAACCCCATCATTTTCTCTCTACCGGAGGGGGCGGGGGGGAGGGGGTCGAGCGGGCAGTTTGTAATCAAGACAGATGGGGCCCGCTCTTATCTCGTGGATGCACGGGGCCTTCCCTGGAAGAGCCGCAATGTTTCAAATCATCATCTGACGCGGGAAGGACTAATGGCCCCTTGCCGCTCTTCTTCATTTTTGCGCCTCTTGCGTCCACCCCCTCTTCTCTTTTTTCCAAGGTATCTTTTTTTCTCCGTTAATTCGGCCAACCTGTTTTCGGGAAACTGCCGATAACGACGGAGAGCTGCCCCCGATAAAGTATAAAGGGAAAAAAAAGGGCGTTAAGATGGGGCGCTTTTTGAAATTATAGTTGACACCCCCAGCGGCTAATAGCCCTGTCCTCCTCCAGAATGGCACTCCTTGTCTTAAGCCCACTTCCGACAGCATGATGCAAGATATTACTTTTTCTCCAGTCCTCCCGCCCTCCATTTAGCCGCTTTAATACGGATTTCCGGTCTTGTCCGGAGAGAATTTCGGAGAGGTCAAAAAGACAATTTTTAGTTTGGAAGTCCACTGATGAAAAGTATAGATATTTTTAAAAGGCAAGATTATATGCAGAGGTATAAAATCCTTCGCAGAGCTTGTCGACTTTCATGTTTGCCATCAAAGGGAATTTAAAAGCGTTTGAAAAACTTCCAGCTCTCGACTGTACTGTTGTGAACCTCGGACAGACAAAAATATCAAAATACAGATTTTCATACATAATGATTTTATTACAGCTAAATGCGAAACAGTTATACAATGATCATCGCTCAACATTTTAACCAGTAGTTCCGAATTTTATAATAACTTGATTAATGACCAAAAGCATATTTTAAGTTTTAGTAAATGTGATATTATAAGCAAACGTCATTTTTGCGGTAAATACCAGTATTTAAAAATGTGTTAAAAAAGAATACTTTTTCATAGGTTTAAAATAAATGTAATAGATAATAATTGTGTTATGAGCGAAAATGAAGTTTCATTGGATCATTTAATCGGTTAATTAGTTGTCCCGTTTATTTATGAGAAGATCACAGTATTTCAAATTATATACGTTAATAGCGTATCACAAACTAAGCCTATTAAACTAAGTAATTTTAATTGAAAAGATAACGTTCATGCTACACAAAATAAAAATTAACAAAAGGTTGCATACAGTTTACAATAAACCTAAATATTTTTTACTAGAATCTTGAATATGTGAGTATGCTACATCTTTTTCACAGACAATGGCCGAGTCACAAAATTTCGAAACAAATTTTTGAATTGTTTTAACATAACTTAAAAGAAATTTAAATGTTCTAAAACTGTAACATTAACGTTTATTTACTATATGTCAATGTAATTATTGCGACAATTGCAAAAAGAATTTTGCTAAGATCATAAGATCATAATCACGCTAAGATTATTTTCTCAATTTCTTTTTAATTTGATAATAAAAATAATTTAAGAGATATTATTTTTTTACGTACTTTCACAAATATTATAAATATCAGCTTCCAATAAAATACATTAGCATCGGTTTATAAAATATAAATGTTTTTATAACAAACATTTAAAGTAAATATCGAATTAATTTAATATTTTTAAACATTCGAATATCTTTTTTCATTTTTTATCGAACTACTTATTTTAATAAGCAACATTTTTTATACCTTGAATAGTATGCAAATTTAATTTTAATTCTCAAAACATATCTTAAGTTGAATGTTCAGAAAATTAAGCATTTAATATACTATATATTAATCTCTCTGATAATTATAACTCAATATGAAAAAAATTATAAATCGGTATCTATGATTTTCCAGTCTCTAAGAAATCTATTAGTCTACTGGGCAGTTAATTTAAAGTACAGACAAGACAGACAAAAAGACCAGATAAACCTGCACAAATTGCACTAAATTGAGCAAACCCTTTCATTTGTACAAATAAAAATGTTTAAAAACAAAAATAAGAAGGAAACAAAAAAGCCAAGTTCAAACACCCTTTTCCCACAGCAGCCTAATTTCAACCGTTCGTTTGCTGTCATAGTGCAAAGAGACACTGGGCCCTGATTCTTCCTTCGTCTCCCTCAACCCTTCTTCCCGGAAGTGGTCCCCAGGGGTAGGGGATGATGACACGATGAACGGATTAACAAAATAATGGCGGCCTGCAAACGAGATTTGGGGAGCAAAAGGTTTGCTTGCAGTAGGCATTAACAGAGATGGAAGAAAGGGGAAACATTCTTGCGGTAGTTATTCCGACTGCTGACTAATAGGCGCCTGCAAACACAATGGGAGGAGTACAATGGGAGGAGTGGACGGATTATCATAAAAGTATGGGGGGGCTTATTATTTATGGGAAATATTTTGGTCGTTCTTTTATGCTTCTGACACAAAATCTGAAATTTCTTTTATGATTTTAGGAGCTAAATAAAGATTTTTTTTTGAATAAATTAAATTCAAAATATTCTTACAATTCTTACAAATTCAATATATTATTACACTTTTAGTTTTGTGGAAGCAAGTGATAAGTTACTGGATATTTTCAAAGCATTTTTTGCATTGCTTTCGTAACTTGGACATGCTAACAAAGTTAAATTGAAATTAGTGTTAAACTAATAATTTTTGTACTGATTTAAAAAAAAATTAAATATATTCAATAATATATGTATTTTAAACAGACTAAATAAAAAAATTGCAAAAAAAAAAAAACCTTTGAAATATTTTTATGGAAAATACAGTGCACAATCACTTAAACGAATTTCGTTTTTGATAATAATAGTAATTTAATCATGTTTTTAATTATAAGCATTTTCATTCACCTTTAAATTTTTCTTAAAAATTAAATGACAAAATTTCACCAAAAATAGGTGGAAGTATTTAAAAACAATTCAATTTCCGAAAGGTTTTACAGTCTAAAACTCGGAAAAAAAATACATTTGTTAAAAATCTTAAAACCGCAATCAAACGACTTGGAAAAACCCAAATCTCCAACATCACCGATAACAAACACTCCCCCCCCCCCCACACACAAAAAACCCTTATCTTTCCAAAAAAAAGCACATTAAACAAGCATTCCAGTACAACGACACTCCCGACAAGATATATATATAAATAAAAAAAAAGTTAACAATCTCATCATATTTTAAGAAAGAAAAAAGAAAACCTGAGATATTAAATTCTTCATATCGCAAGGAGAAGGTAGAAAACTATTGGCGAGGACCTCCATTCGGGCGAAAAGGAGACAGATTGATAGAGAAAAAGCAAAGGAGAAAGAGAGAAAGAAGAAGAGCCCTAGCAGCAGCAGCTTGATCGCGGCGTCCAAGGGGGCAGTTGTTTCGGCCAGCGTACATCAATGTGGCCGTCGGGTTTGTGCAAGAGATTAGCCTGTAATATTGGAGCGTATCTGTTCGAGGCCAGGGTCCCCAACCCGCATTGTCTCTGTTTGTTCAGGTGGCTGATTATGGGTGCATTCTTCTCCCCCCTCTTTCTCTCTGCCAGTCGCATCATCCACACCCCCCAATTCTATTTATTAATTTATTTATTTTCTTTAGAAAGAAAAAAAAATAGTGGGTTACATATGGATTACTTTCTTCTTGGACCGCGAGGGATTAGGGTGTGATTTGAGAAAGCGTGGAAAATTGTGAATTGATAAGCTACTTTTTAATATATGTCGTATCTCGGAAAAGCCTACACAAATAGGTAGTGGCTGTATTACTGTGATTGACCAGGTAAAAAAACGTTTTCTTTTCAATGTTGACACCGCGGCCTTACGAGAGTCTGGTAGTGAAGGCGCTCTCTATTTAATATTACAACTATCTGTTATTATATTGATAGTTTAAAATAATACGTCTATATGACTTTCAACCATGAAAACAAGCTTCTCATAACAACAGCCTTTTATTTGGCAAGATAGTTTCATATTTTTTAAATATAAAATTTTAATAAACAAAAAAAAATTGGTAATGTTTTCTTTTATTTAAAAATGCTAATTTTTAACTTAATCGTAGAATAAGGAACAGTAACTTATATAAATTCCTATGTCTATTCCTTTATTCGTAAAAAAAGGTCTAAAGAAAATCTCATGGAAAGCAAAATCCATTATAGGCTTAACATACAAGAACCATTAAAATCGGCAAAAAAAACCCCACTTCTCTTTATATAAAATAAGAATATAGAAAAACAGTTCTGCAAATCACATATTAAAACGCGGTAACATCAATAAAAAAACTCGCGCAAATGGAGAAAGGGAAAAAGAAAAACGAACACCGAATCGGTTTTCTATTCTGTTTAAACGATTTGAAATCGGTTTCACATTCTGAAGCGGGAGAGATTACCTTTCTTACTCAATATATTCTCCCAATTTCTAATATTCATTGGAGAATGTGTCTACATCCCTTTCCTTCGGCAACCTCTTACAAGATTTCCTTTTAAGCCAGGCTCCTTAAAACCCTGCTCCATGGAGAGAGAGAGAGAGGTGGTGAGCAGGTTAAGACCTTTCCTCATGAAAGGTTGGAGCACACCCTCGGAACATTTGCGAGCCATCAAAGCATCTTTAATGGAAAATTCGAAGACGATAAGAAGCTGTGCCTGGGTAAATCGCATTCAACTCCGCCTCAAATCCGAATGACTAACATCGGAAAACTACTCTCAACATCCCCTGGTTAGTTGATAAAAGAACCGGTGGCACGCGCTCTCCCCTCGGCGGATTAAATAGGCATCACCCCCCCCCCCCCCTTTCTATCCCTGCTTACCCCCCCCCCCCCCTCCCCCATTCCCTTTCTTTCTTTTATCTTGGGAGAAATTCTATAAAAAGGTAAATAAATCTCCAAAATCTTCAATAGAATTTCTAGTTTCAAACGTTTGTTAATGGTAATCAAATGATAAACCTTTAATAGAAATTGATTGAATGTATCGATTGCTGGGTGCTCAAAAGGGTGTGACAATACTCTCATTTTTAGGACAGCCATTTGAAAGTTTAGTATTATTACCAGGAATGGAAAACAGTTCTTCGGTGGTTTCTTCAAATTTATTCTGTTTCTCACCTACCACAGTCGGGTACTACGTAGATTAATTACTACGTAGAAATTGATTGAATGTATTGATTGCTGGGTGCTCAAAAGGGTGTGACAATACTCTCATTTTTAGGACAGCCATTTGAAAGTTTAGTATTATTATCAGGAATGGAAAACAGTTCTTCGGTGGTTTCTTCAAATTTATTCTGTTTCTCACCTACCACAGTCGGGTACTACGTAGATTAATTACAATTCGAAGATTCAAATGAGTTCTTAATCCGAAATTCCCGTAAAATGAACATTAAGTTACAGTCATAGAAATTAAATTTTAAAATAACTTTTGAACTTAATCAAGGCATTATCGGGAATGAGAAGTATCATATAAAACGGAAAATTAAAATATTAAAAAAAATTATATATCTAAAGCGTTTGAATATTTTACACACAGAATTGTTATATATAAGAAAACTTTAGTTTTCGTCCATTTCAGTACCATGAATTTTAATAAAAATGTAATTTTTAAACAAACAATTTATTACTTTTTAATTAAAATAAAATCATTAAAAATCAAAAATCGATTTACAGAATCGAATGAACATTGTCATATTCCGCTTTCCACGAAGTTTAAATAATCTCATGTAAAAAAAAAAGAACCAATTAAGATTTGACAAAATTTTTAATTAATTGAACTGAATCAAAATTCAATCAATTTAGTTAAACTCGTCCAAAATAAACCTAGGTAAGTATGCCGACAACCACCCGAAATGTAGTTGTCCGTCAAAAAATCCCCCCCGTCTAAATTTCAAACACAAAAGTGTCCTCACGCACAGCCATCTGAATATTCCGGTGAAGAGATAGGAGACTCATAACTCACGGCGATAAATCAGGAAAGATAATAATAATAATAAAAGATATATATAAAAAAACCGGGCTTCAAATAGTAGCTAATGTCCCAAGAATTAATGGAAGGGCCGTAATGGATTGCCTTTCCCATGAGCCCAGTGGTCAGTTGGCCGACACCCCGGACGTGCTAGAGAGAGAGAGACAGAGAAGGGAGAGAGAGAGAGAAATAAAAAGAAAGATTTTCTGTCGGGGGGGAGCGACAGAAGAAGGGGGTGGATGGATAGAACGAGAAACACTTAGACAAAACGCCGCTGCTGCTGCGTCGACCTTTAATGGGAGTGGCGTTTAATGGCTAATTGTGCTGTAATTCTGGATGAGGCCAACAAACCCCGGGAGGCTTTTCTAACACGAGTCGATGACAGCAGTCTCGGCCTACTCTTGGATGAAAAAAAAAGGGAGGAGGAACAGATTGTGTGTGGTGAAGGGAGAGAGAAAGAAAAAAAAAGAAGGAAAAAAGTGGCGTGGGAAAAAACGCCAAGGTGCACGGCACGCGTACGCCAACTGGTGTGGGTCGCACCGCTGCTGAGGTGTGTGTCGGAGCCCCCACTACTCCTCCCTGGAAGAAATGGCAAGATAAAACGTAAAGTCAAGGATTGAGTCCCTATCTACCTTTGATTCCTCAATGAACTCTATACAGTCATCAGACGGATGAATAAAAGCATATTGTAAATTGCGCATAGTATAGTTTGCAATTTTGTGGAGAGCGTGTTTTTTTTTTATCAACGCAAAAATTGTTTGTTCTTTTACATTTAATCTCGAAAACAGGTCTTGTATAGTGTCCAAATTCTAATTGGAGACTCCCTGGAAGAAATGGAAAGATAAAATGCAAAGACAAAGCTTGAGCCCGTAACTAACGTTTTTATTTCTTAATGGATATTATGTACATTATGTCGACGAATGAACAAAAGCGCAAATAATTGAATTGCGCACCGTATCGTTTGCGCTTCTGTTGATTACGTATTTGTTTGAGAAACAATGCAAAAATTGTTTGTCCTTTTACATTTAATCTCAAAAATAGTTCTTGCATAGTGTTCATAATCTAATTGGAAGGGCTAACGGAAGAGTGAAATTAGAAAATAAATATGGATAGTTGTAATTTTCTTAGAAAATAATATAAATTATATTATGCAAGTTAAATCAGTAAATCATATGAATAAAGCATTTTTCTAATTTCTAAATAAGAACAATTATATATTAAAAATTTTAGTTGTTTTTTTACGCAATACAAAACAGAAAAAATAAATGTCCTGTTAAATATAAATTTACAATTGTTAATCGAATTGAAAACAAAATGTACCCTGATATTACAGTCATTTAAAAAAATTGGCAAATACTGTTTTTATATCGTTAAAAGAAATTACATTAAACAAAAAAAGATAGATCATAGAAAAGCTTTAACTTAAGGATTGAAAAAGTTAAAAGTTTTATATTTTACAAAGTTAAATTTCAAAGAAAATGTATTTAAATATCCATACATAATTATCAACATGAACTGGATAAAAATATATTAAAATTTAATCAGATACAAACACGTGTTCCCAAATTAATTTTATAAAAAAAATTGCAGAAAATATAATAAATCGAAATTATTTACACGAATAACAATTAATATCTTAAATAACTATGAAAATGAATTTAATTTAACAACATATAGATTGTCATATATGTAATAATTAGAAATTTAATTTAATAAGAATAGGAAGCATGTGAAATATAATAGTTTTGTGAATAACGACGGATATACTTTAAAATTCTCTGCATTAAGCTATTACAAATTTTAATGATTTCTATATTTTAGAAACATATTTTTAAATTGTATTTTTATGGGACTTATAAAGTAAAATAGTAATACAATACCTAATAAACGACAAATACCATAATAAAGTGTTAATATATGTATTCGATATCTCCATTTTTCTGCGACATAGGAGTATAAAACTTTAAGATGCAATTCACATAAATAAAAAATTAACTATTCATTTCAATTAAAATTACGACTGGTTTTGAATAATAAAAATAGCTGATAATAATAATAATAAAATTTTATGTATTGTGTGAAATGTCTCGCTTTTGAGTATTTATAAATTAAAATTTAAGAGTTGTCCTGTCTTTAAAATTCCGAGCAATACACGAAATAAAATGACAAACGTGAACTAACGAGGTGAAGTTCGAAGATCGAGAAAGAAAGGTTTCTCACCTGACATTTGTGCAGCGAAGGGGGTGGGGTGGGGATGTTCTTTTAAGGGCAATCAGTCCCTGTCACGAGGCGTTAAGAGATCCCAAGAGAAAACAGTCTCAAAATAAAAACATCATATCCAGAAAATAAGAGCTACAAACTGACGATAGATTTCGACAATTTTAGAGAGTGTTCCAACATTTCTAAGGAAAAATAAATTTTTAAGGTTATATTTGGTCTTCCCCCACCCAAATATAATATTTTATCTCTCCATACAATATTTAAATTTTTATTCCATTAAATCGGATTATTATTTCTAAAGATGTTAAACAGATACAAGAATGTATCTGTTGTATTTTAAATTATGGATAAAAATTTACAGTATTAGTTGAATGATGTAAGAAATAGTCATTCTAAAAATAGTTTAGTTTTAAAAATAAAAATATTTTGTGGCATCTATAATACTAATTAATAAAAAAAAACTTCTGTCGCATACATAGAATAATATATTTATAAACAGAATATTTTATAATCCAGAGAATCTGATAAACATTATTCAAATTATATACAATTGGTTAGGGGAGTTGATGACTGAGAAAAGAGCATTCTTAAAGAAAGTTTTGCGACAAGGAGATAATGTTTGCAGAAAAAAGCCTTTTACAGACTTAATAGAGATATGTAAAATTGAGATAACTTTATTTTACTAAACAACATGAAAACATTTTAAAGCGTAAAGAAAAGAATCATAAAAGAAAACATATAACAAAATAATTTTAATTTCTTTTATTTAATATATACTTTTTAAATTATTATTTGCTTTAGATAATTAAAACAGCGTGTCCCTACCTCTATAAATCAGATATCTCGTGTAATAAAGTATGAGTGTTATTCAATACTAATTTTCCCAAACCTATTCGAAATAAACATTTATTTACTTAAAATCAGCGAATTTAACAAATAGTGCCATTCCATCCTTATCGCGTTTCTCTTTCAATCGCAAAGGTAAAATTCCCACAAGACTATTAAGTTTGGTAACAAAAGCACGACTTTGTCATCGTTAGATTATTTTCATTCAGGTTCAATACCGACACTTTAAAACACCACAAAACCACAAGCGACTCGAAACTCCGAAATTAATATTTACAAATACGAACAGGACGCAACTTAAAAGTCAATAGAAAGAGCATCGGTCACCAGGCAACACGGTATCGGAAATACATATATAAAAAATCTCGGGGAAGAGGATCGCTGTTATAGGCGATGACGTCCCTTGATGGATGACTGTTGACCTTTGAGTCCTCTGAACATTACACTCGGGTTCATCTGTGTGCGGTGACAGCGTCGTCCTTGCCAGGATGTTCAGAGAGCAACAGATAACCCCGATGTCATTACGGGAGATGCCTTCTCTACAACACTTGCCAGGGGTGAGGGGAAGTTAACCCATTCAAAGGTCTCACCCCTTGGATGGTTAATAGTGTAGAGACACAACTGCGAATTCTTATAATAGTAGATGGGATTTGAAATTATTTTAATAGGCATTGGTCTTAATTTGTAATGAATTTTGAGATAATGTATGGAACTGATATATTTTTCAAAACGGCTACCTCTGACGATCTGGCCTGTCTTATAAAAAAAAAAAACGTTAGCTTTTACAAAATCGGTAAGAGATGTCAGTTCAAGATTGTAATATTTTGTTGCAGTATCTGAATAATAGCTGGTAACAATTGGGTTAAAATTGGGTCTTGTTTTTTACACATATGATTTCCGCTGATACTCTTGGTAAAAAAGCTAGTAAAGCCAAAGAGATAGATATGCTATAATAATTGTATTAAAAAACTCTTTAAAAGTGTTATTTCCCCTAAGTAAGACTTTTATAAAATGTACTTTATTTCTTGACAGCTCATCACATACAAAAATAGGATATACATATATTTTAGTTTTTAAAAATAAAACTCTGAAAATAGACACGAGGAAATATATTTCTAGTTTAAATCCGTATGATAAAAAATAATTGCTGATTACATTTATAACAGAATTGAGCCTTGCACAAAACTCTTTTATGACTTTAATTGTGCTCTTCAAAGCTGGTTGTGAAAGGGGAGAAGGAAGATTTAAGTAATATTTATGTTCAAAAATAAAAAGTTTAAGTGGTTCCCTATAAAGTTTTTTTTTAATTGCTTATGAAAATTATTATTTTTTTTATGAAAGCAATGATAAGTAGATGCTTAATTTCCCCAGACAAACTCAACAAAAATGAAATACCTCTTAAAAAACAACCAAGAAAAACAAACTTTAAAAAAATAAAATAAATAATGATAATAATAAACCAGAAATGCAAACAACATCGAGTGAGAAACATAATCCCCGCGCATCCCAGTGCCCCGCCGTGAAACAATGGATCGTCGTCCCCAATAGAACGCGGAAATTAAAAAGCAGCCGCAATGCAAAACTGTGATTGGTCGTCGTGTCATCCGTGCTCCGTTGGGTTTGAGGTCGTTTGAAGAGGTATTCCGGAATGGGATTGGCGGGGAGGAAGGGTTGCCGCAGCAGCATCCCTCGGCTCTTCCTCCCTCGCTCGCTCTCCCAGCGCCTCCCACTTGCAACTCGGTGGGAGGAATAGAGGAGAGAGGAAAAACACGCAAACGAGGAAGTTTTTCTTTTTAATTAATCCTCGAAAATGACTTTTGAGGAAATGGATGTCGACTCGAGGTTGGGAAAAAGTAATTTTGTAATTATAAGTAAAAATGGTAGGTTTCTTTTCTAGAAAAATTGTTTGAATCTTCATTGTAATGCAGTAGACCCCTCAATAGCGACATATTCCTTATAACGAACGTTACTGAAAGTCCCAATCGGTTGATTAATAGTTTGTGTAATATTATTTTCTCTCATACAACGAGTTTCGTTATAACGACAAATCGTATTGGTTCCCTGAGGTTTTGTTCTATCAGGGACTATCGCATAATAAGATTTAAAACTAAATAGTTGAGTAGTAAATAATAAACATAGATTAACTAAAGCTGAAATTAAAATAAAGACTCGTCATATAGGAGATTGCGTTAAGAATATTAAATATAGATACAAAGGAAAAATACGCAATTAAAAATACATAAAATCATAACATATTTTTAGAGACAACATCTTCCCTCATGAGGTGAGATGATGTCTCTCAAAACCTGTCTAGATTTTATGTATTTTTAATTGTGTACTTTTGCTTTGTATCTTGTATTTTACAAAGCTGAAATTTATTTTAAATTCCAGCAACATATACTCTATACTATACACATAATATAAATTAATGCGTGACTTTGTATATTTCAATACATTTTCCGCTAATCTAAAAAACAAATTAAACAAAATTGGAATTCCTATTCTGCATATAAAACTAGGATTCAATAGTAAATATGTTCCGACTACAGTGCTTTTTTTTGGAAAAACAAAACAAATTAAAAACTGGAAGGTACATTTATCACATACAAACTAAAAAGCCTTTTATATATATATATATATATATAACTCAGTGAAGAGCGAGAATAAAGCTACTAAATTGCAACAATTAAAAAAAAGCGACAGAAAACATTTCCCGAAATTCCTCTAAGCAAGAAGTTAAAAAGGAACTCCACACACGGACTGCACGAGGAAAAATCTCTCAATCAAGCGAAGACTTCCCGTTCTTGAACACGCTTCTCCAACCCCCAAACTACTCTTTTCTCCGATTTTTATAGATATATTTCATTCCCCTTCTTTCTAAATCAACCGACCCTTCACAACAGCAGGGAGGGAGAGAGAGAGGGGGAGGGTGCGCGCGCGTCTCAAAACCAACTTCTGGAAGTCCAGATGAAAAGGGCGCTTACTTGAAGAAAAAGCAGAAAGGAGGGGGGTCGGTATGCTGCTGTCCAGATAGCGGGAGTTTTCTGACGTCCCCATTCAAACTCTCAGAGAGAGAGAGAGAAGATGTGATATGGAACCGGCCTTTGGTCAACACCACCAAAAAGTGAGAGAAGGCGGGACCAATGGGAAGTCGCCGGAGAGTCAATTTAAGTCCCCCTCCATCCTGATTGCATCAACTGATCAATAATTCGCGTTGCTAAGACGACCGCGCGCATTCTTCTCACCACCTGTGATGCGCACATGCAAATGAGGCATTTGAAAATCCCCTCCCTCTCTGACGTGGCCGGTGGTTGGACGGCGCGACGGAAGGAGGGTGGAACCCTTTTCACACAGCAAATCGCGTCGTTTTTTACTTACTCCCTTCCTTCCCGAAAAAAAGTTCGGAGTGGTGGGATTTATCTCTGCTCTTGTTGCGGGTTGTTTTAAGTGTTGGAACCGCAAGATCACATCGTTGCGCTTCTCACTTCTTGTTTCGCCATTATCTATTTTTTTTTTGTTTGAAATCTTTTTTTTAAAGGAGAAATAAAAGTCCAATCGTCTTCTAGTGTGAGTCGGCTTTGCTTGAGGCGTCTAGGTTTTTTTTAAACTTTTTTTTAAACCGTTAACAAAAAAAAAACAATTGAGAAAAGTAGAGCAAAAAGGGAAGGCAGGTGAAGGGATACATGATGTTAGAAGGGGTAGAGGAAATTGTTCGAAATTGACTGTCTGAAAAAAAAGGTATCAAAGGCCAAAACTAACAAAAAAAACTGATTTTAAAATCTTATCAAAGCATAGACAGGTAAAAGTAGGATAAGAGACATTTGTGTTTATTTCAAAGATAATAGTTTTAATATCTGATTTTTCTAGTTTCATAGATAAAGATAACAAATAAACGTACATGATAGATGAATTTTATCTAATAGAAATATTTTTGTACAAATTAACAAATAGTGGTTGGTTAGATTTACGGCATTTTTTTTTTTAAATTACCAATTATATTAACGTTACTTTTAAAACCAATTAACAATTTTATTTAATCTGCAGCTGCACTAGGATTACAGTCTCGAATTTCAATTTTAGAAATGCGATTCCAAATTACTTACAAACAAGCACCATTACCTTTGTATCACCTACTGATTATCTTATTGGCTTGATAGTTTGCTTCCAAGCACACCATCACATAAGACATCTTCCAATAATACAAATTAGGCCTTAAAATAGCCATTTTTTTTTCGAAACGAACACTAGCACACGCAATCTATTAAATATTATCCAACTTTCGTCTCAACTCCTTCACCCCCCCCCCTCCTCCACAACACATTTCCCCAGCAAAGGACAAACAAAACTATTTAATACAACTGCATACATATATAAAAAACAAAGAAAAACAAAAGGAAGGAAGGACCGAAAAAATTAAACAGACAGGAAAACCAAGAAGAGAGAGAGAGAGAGAAAAAAAATTGCCTTCTCCGTAGAGTTGGTGTATGGCTTGAAGCCCTGCTCAACGCGTCATGGAAGAGGATGGTAGGGAACAGGGGGGGAGGGGGGTAGAAAAACGAAAAGAGGGGGTGGGGGTGGCCGTGTCCGCGCCCCTAATGATGATGTACCCCGGCGCTGACCACGGACTTAGTTGCTATGGAGACGGTCATTCCAATGCATGAGGAACGAGATGCATTCCGGGTGGCCGCTCTTGGCCATCTTGGACCTTCCCACCCAACCTTAGGGCTACTCCAAACCCCCCTTCCACCCACCCCCTCCCACACGGTGAGTCTCCCAAAGCAAAATCTCATCCCCCCCTACCCCCACCTCTGCTAAAAATCGATTGTATTGGGGGAGGGGGGGGGGGAAGGGGATGGGGGGTCTCAATGGATAATGGCGCTGATAGTGGGGGGACTAAACTAGTAGAGAGATGGAGGTTGGATGCTAAACCTTCGTATAAAACGCGCATTCTGAGCGAAGACAGTCCATATGGCCGTTTTTCTTTTAACTTACCTTTTTATACGTTTGGGATTGTTATTCGTATACCTGGAGAGAAAGAGTGAAACAGGGGGGCACCATAATAATAATAATAATAAAGAAACATGGCACAGGAGTTTGTTTTATTTTTCAGAAAGAAATACGGGTAGCTTCTGCTATTAGTAGTTTGCTTTATTCATTTCGGTCATGTAAGTTGGGTTTATGTTGGCTGCCAAAGTCAAGGTATGGTTAATAGGAGGGATATGTAAGACCCTAAAAAGTCGTTTTTATTTTAATGCTCCCGCAAATAATTCGAAATGGTTAGAATAGGGATGGGAAATAAAACGTTGGATATAAAGTTGTAGTTTTACTTCTGTGGATCAAAAATTTAGGAGCGGAATTACTATGGAATTTAGTATTATTGCAAAAAACGAAAGATGTCTTAAAGTAAAGTATACTTTATTTGTTAGCAACTACAATAAAGCTTATAAGTAACTTTTATATTCTATAGAAATAAATACACATTAATTGCAATGGTTTTAATAAAGTTAAATTTTTTAAAACAGATAAATACATGTAAATAATACCGAAGTATATATCGCTTTTACGCGTGTTAGAAATTTGAGATATCATAAATAGACATGAGATACCATAAATAGAAATTTAAGATATCATAAATAGAAATTTGAAGCGAAAGAAAAAGGCGTATCGTTGAGATATCATAAATAAAAAATTTGAGATATCATAAATAGAAATTTGAGATATCATAAATAGAAATTTGAGATATCATAAATAGAAATTTGAGATATCATAAATAGAAATTTGAGATATCATAAATAGAAATTTGAGATATCATAAATGAGAGTTAAGAATTTGGCTGTTGAACAATTGCAATTTTAAGTTTCTATGCACAAATGGTAGCTTCTAATATATTAAGATCTGCTTTTAATTCAGTAAAACAAAAATTGGAAACAAATCGTTGCACTTTTCCATTAAATCAATGTAAAGGTACACTAAAACTTATGATGATACAATTTTAATATTTCTAACCTTTTGACAGACCAGAACGACTTAAGTCGTTTATGGATTTCCAGTTTTTCTAGCAATACACATAAACTTTAAATTCTTAAAAACGTTTTATGTTTTAATATTTTTCAAATCTAAAGATTGGGGGGGGGGGGGGGGGTCTTTGAAGTTACTATATCTAATAAAATAATAAAAATATCTATAATATGCATGTATTTGAAATATAAAGTAAACTACTTTGTAGGGAAAACTACTTTACAATTTTTCCCTCCCCTCTTTTTTTTTTAATTTAAAGAGGGTTAAATAAGAGCATTAATAAAAAAAATACAAATACAACTTTTTAAAAAATATATATATATATTGATAATAGATATATTAAATTTAAATCTTACAAAAATTTAATCCACCGATGATGTTTATTATAATGGTACAAAAGAAAATATGTTGTGAATTCAAATCGCTTCCAATCACCCTGCCTTGCGAGCTTTCCCATCGAGTAACAGTTGGCAGGGCCGTCCAATAAACAACAAGGGGGAAGAAAAGCAAATCCAAACCAACCCCTTCTTGTCAGCGAACTAGGGAGAAGGGAGAGAGAGAGGGAAGGGATACGGAAGAGGTAAAATAAAGCGTAGGGTGGGAGGGAGGAAGAAAGGAGGGGGGTGCGTAAAGATCTATCCAATCCCGACATGCCGCTCCACTGTGTGAGATAGCACGTGGTGGAGTTTACGGCCGGCCGACAGGTCACGTGCTTTATGGCCCATTCCACGCCGGAATATGGCCACTCTGAAATATTGTGCTGCCGCGGAACAACGCATGTGTTGTTTTCTTCATCACCCCCCCTCTCTACTCTTGGAGATTACCATGTGCCCGGCTCCTTCTTAGCGCACTTCATCTTTGGGAAGGATTTTTTTCCCCCCTTCTGATTTTCTTCTCATTTCTTACTTATTTCGTTTTTGTTTTTTAAGGTTGTTTTCGATCCAGGGGTAGTCGGAATGAAACGGAGCTGAAACAATGCATGGGGGGGGGAGGACTTCCGACTCATTCGGTTAACTCGTATGAGTGTTGCATTCCGAATCAGGAAGGACCCCCATACACGGTGGAACACACACACTGCTGGCCGAATCTGGTTTGGTCAATGGAGAAAATGGGTTTCGTGTAAAAGATTTTTTTTTATATAAATTGTATTTTCGAAGGTATTCGTTCGCGTGGAGTGGTTCTTGAAGTTGAATGCATATTTCAAATAGTATTTGGAAGCATTCTTTTTGCAGGGAGATAAGTACAAGTAACGGAAATAAAAAAATATAGCATTATTTTGAATAAAAACGTCCCGCAATAGAAATAAGCAGACATATTTTGTAAATTAGTATTGTAAACTTGGTATTAAATAAATAATAAAAGAAAATAATTAAATCTTCCAGTCAGAGTCAGACATTGAATAAATAAAATTATTAGGAAACACAGTATTAATTAATTAAAGTCTAGCTGGGCAGGGTTGCTGTCGCGACGACGAATTGTCCCCGGTCGAAACATCTCGCTGTATGCCTTAGGGCGGGTCAGCTTAGCATAAACTGGATATTGTGAAACTTAATTTCTATAAAACAAAAAATCTTCAAATGGATATTGTTTAAACAGTTTTGAACTATGCAAAAACATATACTTCAAAATGTATGCGATTTGTAATACTGTAAACATAATGTAAGAAGCTTAAACACTAAAGAAAATAGTGCATTGAGAAAATACCAGAATAGTATATTTAAGGGAATATATTAGAACAATTTCCTTCAGATACATATATAAACTTACATTACCAATATTCTCTGGATTCAGTATTTGGTTGCTGAAACCATTTCTGAAGAGTGGTATATAGCCCACTTCTTTCGTTTTATATATGTCTAATCCAAATGTCATATTAAACGACAATATGAAAAAAGTTTTTAAAGCTTAAAACAAATATGAAAAAGCCTATCACCGAAAAATATGCAGCAAAGTAATACAAAATTTAATATAGCAAGTCCAAAAAATGAGTCATTTTAGTTTCCTTTGCAAAATAAAGCGATATATATAAAATCTAATAAGCAGTTCTTTAAACAGTCATGTATAAAAGGAGTCGACTACGTATCGCAACAGAAGCGTTAGCACTTCAACTATAAAAACATTGATGAAAAATAGTTTATATGGCTTCAACAGTATAAAAACACAGCCAAAAGAGGAGAAAAAAAAAGAGAAGGGGCGACTTACAGAACGATCAGGAATTGCTACAATTTCAAAGTAGAGAGCCGCATTTCCGCAAAAAAAATATATATATAAAAGATACAAATATAATTCTGAAACGGCAAATTTCCCGAATACATCTGCAAGCCATAGCGGGGAAGGGGGACGTACCAACGAAACCTTCAAACTGAAAAGAGGTATTTTCCAATGGTTTTTCAATAAAAGCTCAAGCAGCGAGAAAGGCTCTTTTTGATTTCGAGACCTCAATACTTCGCGAAATTGCGCAAAGAAGGAGGGGGCGGAATTCTTTGACTCGAAGGAAGATGGGGGAGGGGGAAGAGAAAAAAAAGCGCGAACATTCAAAGTCGTATGTAAGAAGGGCGTTCTTCAATTTTAAAGAGAGCGAAGAAACCTCAAAAGATATTCCTGCTTCGAATATAAGCTTTTTTTTCTTTTCTTAAAATATAAAGCAAATAAATATCGCGAATATTATAGCAAACAAAGGGATTTTTTTATATACATCTCACATTGAAATGGGGTGGAGCAAGTAAATAAACTGAATCTCCCGATCCCTCGTCATTTCCTGGGCATAATTTTCCAATCTGTTCCAATCACTAAAACATTCTCCTAGGCAAATCGCATTGATCAAAGGGAAATCCTTTTTTGTCCCGGGGAACCATACGAGAGATTGGAATTCAATCTGGAAGTACCTGGAAGATTTGTGCCAAATTGACTTTGTTGTTCGGGAAATGTCCAGAAAATGACGTTTCTATGGGGGCTAAACGGGAAGAAAGAAATCAAAATGAAAGAACTCGCTTAGGTTGCCTGATGTCCGTTTCCCCCATACGACGAGGATAAACGGGAGTACAATCCTCCCCCCCCCCCTCTTCCCTTCCCTTTCTCCCGAATCCATGGCATTTCAAACTACCGGAACAGAACAATTGTTTGCCCTTAACTTAGTTTTGAATATGGACGAAAGAGTAGTCGCTCTCCCGTTCGATGGACAAGATATTCAGTTACTGGAAATAAAATGCTTTCTTTCACCTGGAAAGTGGACAATACGGAACTGACTTTAAAAAAGGAATAAAAGGACATGGGTGAAAGTAGAATTCGGTTTAAAGGTAGGCATTGGATTATGTTTTTTTTTTTTCATATTTCATATGCTTCTAAAGAAGAATGGAAATAGACAATTTATTGCAGGAAAACAGCAATTTTTACTCGTTGAAATGAAGTAAAATAAAACTGATGTTAAAAGTTTACAATGCAACAACAAAATTCGAAAATATAGTTTTTTTTAAGTATAATATTCCTACCTTTAACACATACATTTGAGCGATGAGTGAAACGATCAATATATTTTTATTAAAGTTAATTTTACTTTTAAAAAAAATATTTTAATATTTGGAAACTACTTTTATTTAGGAAACAAAAAAGTTTATAAAAATCTCAATAAGAATGTTTAAGCAGAAATGACAAGAAAAATAATAATAGATTACAGATTTTAAAATTTACCTGGCAAGAATAAAGTTTGAGTTACAGTTTTGAGGGATTAAAAATATTCTTTGCCTTTTTCTAACGATTATATTATTTTAAAAATTTAAAGTGGAATTCTTAAAACGAAACAAGATCCAATATTTTTTTCCCCAATAAATTACTCGGTTTGGAACAAAAATTTAACAATGCAAAATAAAAATATTTCAAATAAATATTTTTTTGTGCTTGGTACAACAGAAAATATTTGTATTGTTAAGAAAAAAATGCTCTTATTTCAAGGTACAACAGTAACAGAACAAAAATAACTCCCTTCAGAATTAAAAACGTTAAGCATTACATTTGAAAAATTTAACGGGAATTACTTCCAAAATTTAACTCCCGAAAATCGACAGGACGACTTCCACCAACTATATTCATTTCGAGAAGTCTCCCCATAATTCCGAACCCCATGCGGGAGTCAAACAGATGCGAATCCGTGCGAAGAACTCGGTGTAAAACGTCACTTACAGCAATGAGTCGAAGAAAAAGAACGGACAAGAGACCCCAGGGACGTCTGAACGCGACAAGGCAAGAGGTGAGGAGAAGAAAAATAAGAAAGAGATGCCTGGTGTATAAGGTCAGGATGACAGAAAAGAAGAAGACGTGAAGGGGGGGGGGGGGGGGGGGGTGAGAGAACTTTACCCAGGGGCGAACTGCTGTCCACTGCAAAAGGAGAGAGAGGGAGAGAGAACGTCATCGTTTGTACCGGACACTGGGCTGCGTAGAGGTCAATCAATAATTCTACAGCGAAGAACCTCGAAATAGATTGGTGTGTGGTGATGAAGAGGAGGGGGGGGGTGAAGGACCCTATGAGGGTGGTGGAGGGGGGGGGATCGAGTAAGCAAGCGCGTATATATATACGGAAAAAGAGAGAAAAAGATGAAAAGGAAAAAAAATCCTCGGATTCGTAATGAGATGGCGTTTGTTTGAAAAGCCGAGAGGCGATTGGATTTTTGCGTTTCCCGGCATCGAACAACAAATTTGGGCAGAAAACATTGAAGGAATGGTAAAATAACCGAGGGGGGAGGGGGGGGGATGGAAATAGCAGAAACAACGGGGAAGACCAATAAAAAAAAGGGGAAATTTATTCTCTCAGACCATCTTTGTTATTCGGTATTAAAGCGACACGCAACAAATAATAGATAGATCTAATTGCTTAAGCAGCGATCTGACCACTTGGGCTATTCGGGGCTTCGAAAGAAATAGATCTAACGGCTTCGGATGACGGTTATTCAGGTATAATGCCGCTTGATTTATATCTAATAGGCGTTTCTTTTTCATGGGCTTACGAGATGGACATATATTGACGGAGGAGAGAATTAATGCGAACCGCGCCATTTCTTGGATTGACGAGGCACCGTGGCAAATGTCCAGCGATATTTATGGAACAGTGCGGGGGGAATCGTAAAAACACACTTGAAAAAAAGTCATGCCTCTCTCGCCAATTTGAAAAAAAAGTTGGATAAATTGAAATAGACGGATGAATAAATATTGATAAACATCTGTATTATAATTCAAAAAACTTCAGTTATATGCATTTGATGTACGACTTGCAAGAGATTCAAAGTGGAGTTCCGAACAACCAACTATAAATTCAAAAAGCTGCAAAATTGCATAAAGTTCAGAAGAGAGTTTTTTTACGCATCGTTTTAGATATCAAAGAATATTTTATGTTACTGTACTTTTTTTATATTTTGTAATACTTTAAAGGCATTATATTTATGCATTCCTAAAAACAAACCAAAACGCTGGAGGGATGATTCTTTTTGTGTGTTTCTTCCGAAGTCTTGGAATTTTCGAGACAAAAACCCAGCCAAAAAAAAAACTTTTTTTTTATGTTTCCATTCCT
Source organism: Troglohyphantes excavatus (assembly GCA_963932185.1). Classification (NCBI taxonomy): domain Eukaryota; kingdom Metazoa; phylum Arthropoda; class Arachnida; order Araneae; family Linyphiidae; genus Troglohyphantes; species Troglohyphantes excavatus. Next base: position 45,052,286 of record OZ010668.1, on the reverse strand, counting down.
TTTACGAAAGTACCATCGTAATATCCATTTTGTATCCCAGAGAGAAAAGCAAGGGAAAAAAGCATGAAAAGCGAGAGCAAAAGGGAATAAATTCGGCGCGGGTTCGAAACTAAATACAAACCGCAGCAAGAAATAAACCAGTCCGAGGAACGAGCATAAAAATGAAATAAAATGGAAGGAAAGGGAATTTACGGAAGCAAACTGATTTTATTCCAAAGCATACATCAAAGTGAATGCACGTCCAGCTACATAATCTAACAAGAATGAAAACAGGGCTGGGCTGCTATTTTTTCTAAAACTATTTTTATATATTATGGACAGGGCCAGAGAAGAAGAAATGTCGGTTCTGGAGCGGTAAATAAAATATTGACCGCCAGCTGCTCATCATGTTAAAAACCCAGTGTGCAGCACAAAGTCTATAAAAAAGGAACATTGGACTAACAAAAATGCCTGCGCATTTTAAAGCGAGGATCGATGAGAACGATAAAAAGTGCATTAAATGTATTATGTGGTCAGACTTTGGACCACGAATATGGTTATAGGCTAGACCCCAAAAAACATCCGTTTGGGAATTCTCTTTTCAAATTTTTTACTCTTTTTTTTTATAGAAAAAGAGAGTTTTGGTAAGAAAAGAAACTTCTTTTCCTACATTTTAAAAACATACATATAAAAGGAATACAAAAACGGCATTGAAACGCATGGGTCCGAGATCACTATGATAGAATGTCATGGATAAACTAAATTTCTATACCTAGGGGCAAAGGATCTTATTTTTTATGTATACATTCATAGTTACACGGGCGGGATGGAAAAGAAAGAGATATACGCGCGCAGAGTGGATGCTTCGAGGTTTTCCTGCTGTAGGCCAGTGATTTCCCTTTTTTCCAGATACATAACGCATCGGGAACAACAGACCACATATATTTCGAAGATGAGATACAAAACTTTTAAATTGAGACGGGGGGCATTTCCATTCAGATTCTGTGTGGGAAAAAAAGTAACAGCGGATATTTTTCTTCAGAAAACGAAATGAGGGTGTTTCTTAACAAAACAAAACTAGAAATGGCGTTGTTTATGAAATGTGTTTTAAATCCAGAATGAATTCGCCCTTTCATTTCGAAGCAAACGATTTTGAGAAATAATAAAGCAAATGCGTTAGTTTGAGAAATGCAATTCGAAAGTTTTTTCTATAGTAGACGAAATTGGAGAAAGACCTCATTTGACTATCACCAAATGGATAACACTTATCACAAAGAATTGTCAGGAATACACAAATATGGACATGAAATAAATATGAACTTTTATTTAACTGCAATTACAATGATTTGTTATTTATTATGGTCAACTATGAAAACGTTTATTTGCACAGGATGAATATTCGTAATATAGTTCTTTAACAAAATACAATGTAGTTCGTTAAAATTATTAAGCTCCTTATTTTGTTATTTTTTATTTCTTCTTTTTAAAGTATCATATTAAACAACTACATTATATGTATTTCAAACAACTTATTCGATTTTTTTTTATTTCAAGTATTCAATTGTATGTAACAGCTTTTATTATAGGATTTGCTAAACAGCTTTATTCGGAAAAAAAGTGGATTTACACATTTAAAGTATTACATTTATAAATTGTTCCTAAATAGCAATTTAAAAAATTACTTTGACCTTAGCATTTTTATCAAATGTGAAGGATATTGCGATTCATCTTCGGAACCATTACACAAAACTATTTTAATAAATAAAAACATGGATGACCTGAAGCCCTTTGACAATACATGGGGGAAATATCAGGGAGCGAAGATAGTTAGATGCTGCGAATAAAATTTCGAAAATAATCGAATAAATGCCGGACGTAAATGACCGAAACTAGCAACATTCCTTAAGTAGGTCATTTCGAGAGCAGAGTCAATATTTTCCAGAGGCATCGGAGCATCTTTAGAAGGGGGGTGAAATGAGTTTTACTGCACATTACCAACTATCATCGGTAAGCGATAATTTTCGTGTCCTTTTCCGAAGAGATGGGAAGCGGAGAGCAGGGATCAATAAACGTTTCGCCATTTTCCTAAATTTCTTCGCCCTCTTTTCTTATTTACTTACCAGAGCTCCTTCTCCCCCCCTCCACGTCACTGCCAAATAAAATCCATCCTAATGACGGAAATTCGGCACAGAAAAAAAGGGACCTTTCTTCATCAGGGAACTATATAGCAAATAGAAAACAAGATACTGCGCAAGATGCTACTGATTTCGGATACTGCACAATCAGATATTCCCCCCTTGCTGGAAATTCGTAGTTCTGGTCACATCTTTTGATTAAGCCTTTGTTTTGTTGTAGATTTGTATTTTTTTTATCGTGGATAGTCTCTTTCGTAAGTCGGGAAGGGCGATCAAAAGTAGTTACTATTTAATGAAGCGAGATATTTTCTCATTTTTGCACTTTGCAATCAGTGTATTGATTGGAATTGAACTGTTCAGAAAGGCAGAAGCATTTTCGATGTGTTTCTTCTCATTGCCTCATACGCTTCTCAGACTTACTGCTTCTAAATGGAAAATTTTGTATTTATCAATACAGTCGATCTCACGAGATTAAGTTGAACTATAGTAATTTTAATAATCATTAGAAAAAGCTCATTTTACAGAACAGTTGTTCATATTACAGAACAAATGTTCATATTACCTTTGATAGGTATAATACTGATTACTATATCGATATTTTTTCTTAAATCGTTGCAAAATGTTACAGTTACAAATTCGTCCCTATTTCTGCATATAAAACTGATTTAAAAAAATTAATATTGCCAAAGATCAATAATTTCTTAGTACAATTTTTCTTTTTAAAAAATTAAATAAAATATTAAACTGATAGCTATATTTAATCAGCTTTATACAGGTTGGAACTGAGAAGGCCGCGAAATGCGGTATTGTAATCATGCAGCGTATTATAACTGTTTGCTGAAGTTTAGTAAAAAATTCTGATAGTGTACTATATAAATTTAACTAAACAAAGTGCCTCGTATGATTTTTTTTTACAGTTTTTATAAATATGTTTTTATCAGAAAAATAGTTTGTAAAGTTTGCATATTTGGAAATAAAAATGCTTTTCGTACAGAAGCATTAAAATGCAAATGAAGTGGTAACGTTCAATTATCTTTTATTAAAATGTAAAGACGTCAAACATTCAACTAGTCTAAAATAATTACACGATTTAAAAGCCATATATAAAGATATATTTTGTTTAAACTTAAAACATCGATGCATTTGTAAGCCGGTTTCAAAATGTAAACTATTGCTAAACCTCAAAGCAGTCCGCCAGTAAAATCGTCAGTTTCAAGTAGATTTTAAAAATGTCCTTTCTAAGGATTTTAGAAATGTACAAATATTAGTGAAATAAAACAAAAAATGTTAGAGTGATTAAATTAAAAACCATGCACTACCTAGTTGAGAAGAAAAAAATCTTACCAAAAGACCTGTAATCGGATTTGAATGCCATGGAGGATAACATAAAATAGTTACCTAAAATAAAGAAAAAAATCATTTACAAACAACAAATTAAAGGCGAAAAGAGACTATAATACATTACACTTACAAACGGCAACTTATTTACCGATTAAAATCCTTATTTAAAAATGTGCGTTTAGTATTGAAACTTATAAATACACATTAATTTATTACCGGTTGTTATCAACTTTAAGTATGTTGTAATATTAACTAAAAGCAGTTCAACTTAACTAAAAGCAAATTGTTTAGGCAGACCATTTAAATAGTGTGTGAGTAAAATTATTTCAAAATATAGTTACTATAAAACCCACTATTTCCATCGACGTTAAGCTCAATTTTGTCCAGAAAATTGTGTTAATTATTTAATATATAGAATATATTTCATACGCAAAGCTAAAAACTTCCACGATAGAGGAAAAAATTCATCACTATGTTAAGGTAACCATAACATCCGGATTTCGCCCGGACAGTAATGATTTCAAGCTCACATAAACCTCACTCAACTCTGTAGTTGTGTTTTGAAAGAAGATCTTTAGTGGACAGCTATTATAATTTTATATTATACTTTTACACCGCATGACCTTCAACCGCCCCTCCCCGAAGGGACCGAATTTCACTAAAATAAATTTTGGTCAGCCTATGTCGTCTTAAAAACAAATAAAGTCAATATATTCAAGATCAGAGCTCAATATACAATCATACTTTCAAATTGTGATTTTTACTCTTTTCTAGTCAAAAATAATACAGTTCTTTAAAATATCCTAATTATCGACAATAAAAAAAACTTTCAAGAATCCATACATGTTTCCTTACACACCATGAAAATTCATATAATAAAATTATTAGTTTGGGCTTTAAAGCTTATTTACTTTACTCTACAATTAGTTTCGAACATTTAACCATACTTTGAAAATAATTAGGCTAATTAGCTATACCACTTATTAGATGAAATATTACAATGTGCATACCAAACTTCCATAGAAAATATAAAAGGCCCAATTCAGTTTTGATAAAGACATCCAAGAAGGCAGTCTGCAGCATTAAATGAGTTGCCCAATATCAGAGGGGCAATGCACCAACTCGATACAAGGAACAAAGATTTTAAGAGAAGGCCCCGTGGAAAGAAAAGCGATAGAGAAAAGGGGAAGAAAATAATTGCAGCCACTAAAGACGGCAAACAGAGCCAATTAGCCGTCGATTAGTTCGTCGCTCCGACAGCAATGGTGTTATCCATCACTCCGAAACGACAGATTTCTTCTGCCATTGATTTTTATTGCTCAGCGACACACATTGCATTATGAATTTGGCCACAGATCTCCCGAAGAAAAACATGGGGACTGCAGCGCTGGGAGGGAGCGATTAAAATATTAGTTAGATTCTCTACTGTCTAAAATCGATTTAATGAATAATAATAATTTAATATAAAAATATATCGTTTTTAAAATTAAATTTCATAATATTTTTAATTATTTAAAAAAATATTAAACTTAATTTACATCAGAAAATTTCTTTTACTTTAGTTAAATTTTCATTATTTTAAGAAAATGCTTTCGTTGAAATGTTGATCGTTCGTAGATATACGATATAGTAAATATTGTGTGTATGTTTTTTTAGTTTGTAACCTCTTTAATTTTTGTGTGAGTATTTTAATATATATAAAAAAAGTTTTGATTAATATTATTCAATGGCAGATTTATGTCTTTGAAATGTTGTTTTACTGTAAATTTTAAAATACAAAAAATATGATGCTATCAAAGCCCACTAAAATTAATCGTTGAAAAACTAATAAAGCGTGAAATGTTTGGTAATATCAAATTCCCAAAATAAAAAATATATAGAAGTTAAGAATACCAATATAATCATTTAATGTAAGTATTAACTTAGTTTTAAAGATTTTGCGTATATTAGAAAACGTAAATAAATGAATTAAAAGTAAACTTGATAAACCATTTCAATTGTTTGAATTAATTTAAGCACATTTTAAACAACATTCATTTGCGTTGAAAATGAAAATAAAACCTATTTTTTAATCTATTTGAATACATACGAACAGTTATGTTCTTTTGCAAGGACATTTAAATAATACGTAATTAACTAATTGTACAAACATTTAGTGCTAAATATTTAAGAACAATACACATTTTCATTAAATTATTTTTTTAAACTTCAAGCAACCGATATCCCGTAACAAATGTTTATTTTCAGCGGTACTTCCCCAAATTTGAAATAATGTTACTGCAGAACCCATTCCGCGGACCGTACTAGGAAATATTAAGCCTATTACGGGACAAACCTTTTAATCTCACTTTACCAAAATCAATCCGGGACCAAAAATAATCCAATCTAAAGTTTGACCATCACTGTCACTAGCACTCGAGAACGAATTTCGCTTTTTGATTCGCTAATAGATATTGGGGCAAGCATTTCTCCAAACCATCAATTAGCAGATTTTTTTCCCTCTCCCTCCCTTACACAAAAGCCCCTTGCTCTTAAACCTCCTTACATCTCGGAATGGAAGTTTAAAGGGAAGACAACGAGTTTGGACGTCCCATACGTCTTCTGGTATATAGATACAGCACCATTAGGGTAAAGCTGCCACCAACCTCCCCCACCCCCTCCAGATCAGTTTTTGCGAAGCGCGCATATTTCTTCCCGCCAAACTTTTCGGACATTGTTTTTAAGTGGACAAAGGAAGGGGGTGGGGGGTTTAAACAAAAAAAAAGAAGGAAAAAAAAAGGGGGGCAGGCTATTTTTAAACCTCCCGGGAGGACTGAAACCAAGAGTGATCGCCAGTTACGACATTACCCTCTCTCTATACATCGCCAACACCTACCCGTGGCGACAAAAAGGGGAGGAAAACCTAAAAAAGAAAGAACAAAAGGGGGAGAAAAATAGGGGGGGGGGTAGGTCGGCCTCAAATGAAGACATACGACAGCGTTTTTTGGCCGATATCTAATGAAGGTAACAGAGAGGAAGGTGGTGACGGGGGAGGGGGGGGGGATGCGATGGAGGATCCCGATTTGCAGAAAAAGGAGAGACGTTTCAATCAAGGGGCCTCTTGGCCCCACCCCCCACTGGGCTAAGACAGATGCGGAATCAAAATGGACGCGTGAATATGCCAATCAGGAGCTCGGAAACGACCAAATAATGGCGGGGTTCTTGTGGATCGCCCCCCGCTCTTTCTCTCTCTTCCCATTTCTCGTTCGTTTCGTCCGAGCAATCATTACTTTTTTTGAAGTGAAGAGGAGAATCTTTTCGTTTTTTGGGGAATGGGAAGGCTGCTCTGTGTGGAAGGGACGTCATAAAGATATCTGCGGGTAGGATCGCGTCTCTTTGGTGGTGGGGGGGGGGGTGATTGCGGGGGCGGGGGGGCTGTGATGTGTCCGGGATGCTCGTGGGTCTCGTCTGCTGTTTCCGCTTGGGCAGAGATCTGAAGTTGGGGCCGTTTTTGTTTTTTGAAAAGTCTTACAAACAAATATTTTGTTGTTATAACCAAATAAAGAAAACGAAAACGGTTCGACATGTAACATTATATCTTACTAAATACAAATAGTTATATAGCAACTGTTTAAATCAGTATACGTCTTTATTAATCAACGTTTTAAATTTCGGAGCATTTTGATAATTTTTTTTAATTTAGTGGGCATAAAATAAACTATGCAAGATGCTAACTTTATAACAATTCGTTCTAAACAAGAATACAAGATTAATCATGTGAATCATTAAAATAAGGTTATTGGCATAAGACTAAATTTATAAAATTTGATGAATGACTGATTATTAAATTGATGCTTATTAAAATATTGTGTGTAACAAAACCACATATATGTACTGGGCGATAAAAAAAAATATTTTAAATAACAAGCAAATCAATATTTATAAAAACAGAAGCCCAAACGCTACGTAAAAATACCCATGTAGAATTTCTTTTACAGCAAGGAGACTATCTTCTCAGGAAAGCCAACATCTAGATTCCAGCAAAGCAAACTAAACTACACACATGTAGCATTCCTTTTTAAAGTGAATTTTGTGTAATGTTTATTTTATTTAAACACTCAAGGATATAATTTTCTAGTAAGAGTGGTTGTTTGCAATATTGCATTTTATTTACAGGAATTAAATATAATAAAATATGTCAAAGTTGCCAAAAAAAATATCGTTATTTTATGACTTAACGAAGATCTCGATAGCAGACTACTTCAGTTTGGAAATATATTTTTTCTGTCGAGAAAAAACTTTTGCAAATATTTATGATGATATCTAACTCACATATAAAATACTTTTAAACAACACTTATTCTCCTTTTTAATAGAGCCGGCGAAACAAATTAAAACGTATAAAATTATTATTTAAAACTTTAAAAAAAAAAGAGGCAATTGTTTAATAAATATTCTAGCGAATAATTTAAAATTAATAAAGTAAATATCCGTTTTTTTTAAATACACACTCAATTATTTTCCTATAATTGATTACTTTCCTAACCCCAAACATAAAATTCCTCAAAACCATTCCATAACCAAATACAACGTAACCAAACGACACTGCAACAACCCCCCCCCCCCCCCCACCGAAAAAAAAATCATTTTCCATGGCCCATCCTAATACTTGGCGATCCCATTAACAGGGCAGCAGCATCCAAACAAAAACATCCGAGAGAGAGAAGGGAAGAAAAAGAAGGCGAACAACAATAATGGCAATCGAATAATGAACATCCAACTCAGTCATCTCATTAGAAACAGCTACCGTTCAGTGAATCACTCTAATTACGGCTCCCTCGTAGACGCCGGCAGCGATACATCTCCATTACACGAGGCATTAATAAGTTTTCTGCACGAGGGGGCCACAACCCCCTTCCCCCTCCCCCCGCCCTATGTCCACTCCAGCGGACTCATCTTTAAGAGGGTCTCTTCTCTCTCCCTCCGATGCCGGTGCGCGATTGATCGTTAGAGGAACATCCACGAACTTGTAATCACTCCTATTCGGACTCGCCAACAACGAGTCATAAAGGAATTCTCTCTCTCTCTCGCTCTCTCTTTGACCAACTACCATCTCGCCCTCCGTTTCTTTTTCTTTTTTGTTTTTTTTTAAGGGGGAAGTGATACTGTTTGTGATTTTATTTTTATTGATTGAAAAAATGAACGGCATAAAATGAGGGTTTTGATGAAGGTGTAAATTTGGGTAGTAGTTTGCGGGATATGTAGGACTTATTGCAATGTGTGGTGAATCTTGCAATGTGTATTGCATATGTGCAATACACAATGTGTATTGCAATGTGTGGTGAAAACAAGAGACAACAAAATTTTAAAAGTTTTTAAAAAAATTAAATATTATGGATTAATTTTTACAATTGACAAAAATCCCTTTTCAAGATAAACATCTTTTTCACTCACAACAATCTTGAAGGAAGGGGTCGCTTTCCGCAGAGCATCCACTATTTGTCGCAAAATACAAATTGGCACTATACTTTTTTCTATGTTAAGAAAAATGGCGAGTTTTCGCACATTTGGCATTTAGGTTCCCTTAATTAAATCGAGCCATTATAAGTCAAATATATACTTTTTATTGCTCTGTATAAATAAATCAGAGCCATACAAGAGAGAAAATGTATATGTACTTAAAACTTTCATCTACATCAAAATTAGATTTTTTTTTTCAAAAATGTTAGCTCCTTCTTTACTTGCCCCTTCATTTCTATTAATAATTTAATATATTTTTTTTCAATTGTTTTGCCAATAACAGCTATAATTGAGAAATTATCATTACAACTAAATACTCTGTAAATTTTGTCCAGAACGTGGTTTGTCACGCTAAATATATATAAAAAAAGTAAATTTGCACTTTTAATTTTTTGTAAAACGTTGTAGCTCTCAGAATTTAATTGGGGTCATATATTTTAAATTCGACATATATAAAAAAAAATGGTAACTCAAAATATTTATGAGAAAAATATTTACTATCAAATTTAAATGAGATGACTATTTTATGATATACCAATTTAATAAAAAATATTGTTTACTGATATAAAGATTATCAAAACATGAAACTTTCTTCAAAGCATTAAATTAGTTCCAATTTATAAACATACAACTTATATTTTGCATGAATTTCAATCGTACAAACAGAAAGCGTGTTTTAGGGATTATCGATGTATCTAAATTTTTTTTTATTAAAAAGCACTTCTAATCTAAAACACATGTACTAAATATTTTATTTTATATTCTTTGATCATAAGAGGGCAAATATACATAAGATTTTCTATCTGCAATTTACAAAAAAGAAATGTACGTAAACAATTGAAATATATCTTTACCAGATGTAATCCAGTGTAAATATCTGCTTAACTTTTTACGGTTATAAGTATCATGTGCTATGGATACTATCTTAGAACAAACAAATAGTTTAGATACCTTTGTAGGCAAATTCAATAATTTTATGCAAGAAACAAGTATTTTCTATCAAAAATTAAAATAATACTTTCTAAAAGTTTTTAGCTGAGCCACAATATTTATCAATTTGCAAAAAAACAAAGCTATTTCAACTACTTTAGTGAGTGGATTTGTTCTACGATTTTTATTTTAATTCGAAAACTACAATGTACAATTTTTTATGTGAAAGAATTGCCACTCAATTTCGATAATAAAAAAAGTTGTTTACTACAATCCAACAGAGAAGTTCCCAAATAAAAAAACGAAGCCAAATGAAACAATTTTACAAATCCAGCAGAAATACTGTATCACTCCGCGCCAGTTTTAAACGATCCCGCAAGAGGCATAGTTAATTGCGAACATTCCAGACCATTTCCTCCAGAACAAAAAAGGTGGCGACGCAACAAAAGCGGAGCAATGATATACCGAGTCCATTGTGCGCGGGAGAGCACTGATCAAAGAAGAGGAGAAATCAATAATATAAATAAAAGTGGAAAACAAACACAGGGACGGCGTTAAAAAGGCCCCGCGTCACAAAGGAATCATTTTCCGCAATTCCAATGGCTGAGTCCGATTCCTTAGACGGCTGTGCGAGGTATAATGGGGGGCCCTACTTGCCAAAGCAAACGCGCATTGTTGCACGTCAAGCCATCTGCTGAATGGTTTCGCTGATTAATTCCTGCGCCAATTGTGGCAGAGGCCACGCTCAAATGGAGGTGGAGGGGGGCTCTTTATGCTGGGGCTTTATGACCTTTCGCGCATTTGGGATATGCAAAACACAGGAGCTGTTGCTGCAGAGAAGCTAATGTCGAGGGAAATCAGTGGGATAAAAGTCTATATAGGACGTCAAAAGTTGGTAGAATAAACGTCGCACTAGAGCTACACAATATTGGCGACGGTTCATGATCCATATCAAAGAAAATAGGCACGTATTTTTTTTAACCAACTAGATGACGAGGATAAACACCTGAGATGGCATTCCACTATCCAAACCACGAACAACTTAAAGACATTCATAGATGTAACCTACACCAGACCTTTCACCATGTTTGGGCGGACGACGAGGATTGAACTCGTAAACCTCCCATTATGAGCTCTCTACACTGACACGCAGAAAACTTGCTTCAACTTTTAATAAATACCAAAGACTTTCATCTGACATGACTAAGAATTAATTACATATTGCATTCAAAATAATTATAAATGCACATTATGAGAGCTTTGAAAAACCACTCTTTGGCAGTGCAATCAACGAGATAAAAATAAATTATATCAATCTGTGTATCAATAAATAGAACTGTACACTTTTTTTCCCTTTATACAATTTCTATACTGTAACGAATGAATTTATTAAATACAAAAAATATTTCAGTAAATTTTTTCCCAAATTAAATTAAAAAATATTTTAGACATACAAAATACTTTTTAAACACAGAAGAATATGTGACTTAAATTAATTGACGCTTTTTCCGGTAACTAATTAATATAAAAACGGAATCAGATTGTCTGAATATAGAACACGAGATTACTGACCTTATAATAAATAAAAGCATAATTTATGCATTTTTAATATTTAGAAATATTTCCAAATGAATGCGTACTATACCAAAACTAATAAACATATTTTCCCCCAATTTATAAGTGTTTTATAATTAGCATGAATGCAGAATAGTTTACATTAATTTTTCTCAATTAAAAAGTATAAGGGTGTGTGTCATTGTTTGTTTCTAATATAATTTCTGCTTTTTTAGCCTTAAAATTTGTGTAATTTATATCAAAAATATTTATGGGAAATTTCAAAATAAAAATGGCCATTTGTAGGCAATTTTTTTATTAACCATTGAAAATCTGAATATCGATTAAAGAAATATTTGACGAGCCTTTTTTTAAAATTTAAATAAGTTAAAGAATGCATATTTAATTATATAAAATATTAAAACTTTCAATTTTACATCAGTTTTCATTAAATAACACTTATTAGAACGTATTTAAATTAGTTATAACTTGTAGTTTAGTCACACAGCTCAATTAACTGAATATCAAATTTAAGTATTATAACCAAACACAGCTTCTCCACACAAGATGGCACATAAAAAAAAGGGGATAACCGTAACACACCCGAAATAAATCCACAGACTTAAGGGCCTTGGAAAACATCTGTAGAACTTAAGTATACCAATTTAGAGATAAATGCACAGCGAAGCACCCTTGACAGAATCAAAATCTCGGACCCAGCAGGAAATCGAGCCCGATAACACACACGAGCTTTCATTTCGATTTCCATTGGTTTCATTTTCTATTTCTCACTTTTTTTTTCATCCTCTCGTCTCTCTCATCCACTTTAACCCCGAACAGGAATGCGACGGGTTCATGGACCGCGGATTTTTTTTTGTCCGCCTCTCGAATAAGATTTCGAGGACCCCCTGATCGGGGCCCCCTCATCAACGCACAGTAGCGGCAGTGGCCGGGCCCCCTTTCCTCGACACGGGGCCTCTTTTCATAGAATACAGTGCAGGGTGGAGTGGAGGGGGAAGGGGGCCGTGAAAAGGAAAAGTGCGCCCACATCCCGATTTTTCATCCTTTCGCTTGTTAAAAAAAAATCCCCTCTTCTATTCCATGTGGTAGGCTTTGTGTTGCGAAAAATAAATTTATTACATTAGATAACATGCCAGTTAATAAAAACAGTAAAAAATTAGCGAATTAATTTTACCATAATGTAAAATTATTCCAGTATAAATATCCGATACTGATTAACTGTCGGTATAAGTATATGAATACCCAGTATAAATATGTAAATTCTGTCGAAATACATAAATTTCACATATAGAATGCAAAGAAAAATATTTGTATTTGAATGAATTCTATATTTATAGTTGCTCCATTTGAATGCCTGAAATTGACGTGTATTACTATTATTTTACCTGAGTCTGAGATATTATAACAATGGGACATATTTACGAAAATATTTCATTATACAATATGTACGTTCTTCACTTATTTAAAATAATTTTAAATACGTAAATAATTTACTCGTTTAAAATAAATTCTGTTTTATCATTAATTTAAGGTATTCGCATTAAGACGATAAAATTAAACTGGCTCTATTTGAAGGGTCCAGTAAAAGAAAATTTTCAGTCTATTCCAGTATACAGAAAACGCAAAAGAAACTTCGAATTCTCATACACAGATTTATAACATTTTAAAGTTTTTCACAGACTGCTACCTTTTTTCCCGTTTCACAACTTGATAGAAAGAAAATACAGATCTTTAGATAAAGTGAAACATATAAAATGGAACACTCAAGCCACCTAGACCCGCAATTGCTCTGACGTTTTTCAAAGAGCCGGTTGCAAACACAACGTCACTCTGTTTGTATCATTACGCCAATTTAATTTCATGATTAAAAGTTGTCACCAAAATGTCAAAAATATACACAATTAACCACTCCCGAAGAACTAACAACGTGTTACTGTAAAAGACAGATATCTCAACCTGTCACGAAATATCCCAACTATGCCTTAGAGGTCAAGCCATCAATTTCCCACAACCAATCAAAACAACGACCCATTAACGAAAACAAACCCAAACAAGAGCATGCTTTCACGTGCGCGGGAAAAACCCCATCCCTCTCCAAGCGGAGAAGAGAAGAGACAGGCGGAGGGAATGAAGAATACCTTTATAAATCCAGCAACCGGCGGAGCAAGACGACATCGCTGGAGAAATCAGTCCACGCCAGCGGGGGGACGATATTCAAATGGGGGGACCTACAAGTGGTTTGGTGGCGAGGCGCGCGCCAAACAAACACGGAAGAGTCTCATTGGTCGGGGGGGAGCCCCCACCTCGACGGAACCACGTGACTCGAAAAGGGTTGAGATTCAGATGCGTGGTGTGCCTCTTGCGCATATTCCATCGCCAACCTCCTCTCGTCTGCAGCTTCCAGTGGAAGGGAAGGATTGGGATGTTGGGGATGCAAAAGAGATGGGGGGAGTGTTGGCATGGGGAGTGAGTTCGGAAGGGGGATGGAGACGAGTGGTTAAATTTAAAGATTGTACACGGCAAATTGGAACTGATGAGTAGTGAAGGATTATAAAAGATTTTCAATTAAAAAAATTATTAAAATTTTATTTTCCAAAGACGAAAACTTTTAATACAGATATCTGACATAAAATGGTTATAATACATACTAATTGTTTAAAATGTAGTTATTGTTCCTGGAAATGCAGCCGATCAATACATTATTCAAACAAAACATAAAAAAAATTCGTGAAATAACGTTTGTATTAAAGTAAAATGTGTGTTAGTTGTGTGACATCCTTGTACTAAACGCATTTGATGGTAAGCTTTGTCTACATTTTTTTCTGGTGTCTAACATCAGACTCACAACTTGGATTCAACGAATGGTTTATAATTTTCAAATATTTTTACACAGTTCACTTACTTATTTATAGTATTGACAAAACTAATAGTTTACATCTGAATTCAAGTGCAACTAAAAGTATTTCCTTATAGAATGAACTTGAAAAAATGTGAAAGTTAAAATTACCTCTAAAATATGTTATAAGCATATATTTTCAAGTAATGAAATCAAAAGCAATATTGTAGTAACTAAAGGTATTAGTGAACTTTAAAATATATATAAAAAATACTTCTTCAAGTTTGAACACGGTTCAAATAAATAAATAGGTGTTACACATGTAAAACATCAGATTTTAAATCTTTCTATCAAAAACAAAAAAGAAATATCATTGATCAAACACTTTAAAAAGATTATTATACTTCCAGCATTTCCAATAAAGAAAATCTGCTAGTTATTTCGAGAAAGTAGTCAATTAATCAATCCATACAAAAACGAAAATATAAAACCAATATCAGGCCATCCCATTTCATTCAATCCGCGAATACAATTGCATTAGTCCAAATACAACCGAACGGCACAATGCAATGGGCAGCGATACCTGGAGCGGAAACAAACAGACTGCTCAGAAAGATACGATATACTTATATCCTCATACAACCCGCAAGCCGGTGGATCGTAAAGACGTTGTAAAGAGGGTAAAGGCCCCGTCGAGAACAGGTTCCCAATTAAAAAAAAACCAATGAGTCATTGAAAAGATTCGCGCGGACATTTATGCAAGAGAATAATAACAACAATAATAATAACAATAAAAAAGGGGGGGGGCGAGAATCAATTGTTACGAAACGCGCCACACGCATCAGTGGCTCGAACAAAAGAAAAGAGGCGCGAGAGGAGAGAGGGAGAGAGAAATGAAGAAAAAGGCCGAAATAATCCGTCACTCCGAAAAAGAGAGTCAAGAGGCTCGTTTCTGGCCGAATCCCAGTTCATCTATCATATATATGGGGGGGGAGGGGGTGGCCTGGCAGCGTGCCCTGCTCCTTCGCAACAAACACCACTGTCAAATATTCAAGACAAATAAATGCATCCGAATGCGAGAGGTCGCCCCCCCTTCGACATATAGAGAGATCGCATTAAGGATTCCGGCGACGCGGCACAATGAAAGAGAATGACCCGACACCTCGGCAAGGGGACGCATTTCTTACCAAAGCCCGCCATTTTTCAATCGAACCCCCCCTTCCCTTTTTGTTTATTGATGGCCGAGAGAGACATTGTTTCTCCTCTTCGGGCGACACAAAATAAATATGGAATGGGAATTTGGACGGCCTTTACTCCCACGCTTAGATGGATACAGGCGCGAAAGGAAGGGAATCATAAATTAGTGGCGCTTTTCTCGAGAATGAGCAGGGATCTAGGCGACACTCTTAAAGACGTCGCATAATAATGGATTAAACTCTCGCGGACATATTAATGCGCAAAAGGACTGCAAATATGGGAAGATTATATGGGGGGGGGGGGATGGAACAAAATGGATCGAAGAAAACATTCCCGAATCTAATATATTTGATATTTTATTCCATTGAAATAAATATTGAACAATACATTTATAAAAAAGAAATCGAGTTAACTTGAAAGTTAACGGGAAAAAATCAATTCCGTATTATTAATACTCTTTGAAATAAATGTATGTCTATTGGCATGGCAATCCGTTGTGGGATATAAAAGTCTTTGTTAACATAGTCCGCCTACCTTAGTCTGGGCCTGCTCCTAACTCTAGGTCCCATTGGTTTGTAATTGCAAAACCTTAATGTCACGGAGAAGGAATCCATCTGGTTGATGAAGCCAGCAAATTTCATGCGATTAATTTTAACATGTTTAATAATATTAGCCTACTTGTATATCCTGTACAGCTCTTTGTTGTGGCTATGCCGCCATATGCTATCAACATTTATCGCACCCGTAATCTTCCTTAGAACTTTTCTGTCAAAGATGGTGAGCCGATTTTTTTGCAATTTGAATTCATTAAACCAATTTTTTTAATCTAATAATTTGATTCGTCCCTTTTAAATAACATGAAAAACTAAATATACAGTATAATTAAATAGAAATACGGAAATATAACTTGTAGTACAAAAAAAAATACAATTAAAATTTTAATTACCAAACAAAAAAATGTCGATAAATTTTCCTAAAAGATGACATGGGAATTAAATTGCGTATTAATTCCAATATAACCACTAACTATATATCGGTGCATTTAGAAGATGCGGCCGGAATCGAACCCGAGTACACCAGTACTTTAACCGTTACACTAAAGCAATTGTCCGAGTATTTGAAGAGACCATAACATAACTTTCCTAGCATAAAAATCTCACACTTAAAAAATTCTTTATAAACACCATAGGCAATATAACGCGACGGTTGAAGACACAATAACGGACAAGTTAAATATATTAGACAACCAAATTTGAATAGTTGGACAGTTTTTATTTTAAAAATCTCGTCTAGGAAGGACATCAAAAATGCAGAAAGAGCTTAGAGGAAGATGGGGGAAGAGATAACATCACGCAGTCTCCTAAGATATTCCTCCATGATACTTGCCTAATAATGAAGCGGGATAGGGCCTAATCTAGGGTGTGGTCGGGGAGACAGTGAATTTTGAGTGTCGAAATCACTTTGGGTAGGTAGAAGGACGAGAGAGGAAAGTCCGAACACCATTGGTTGAAATATTTAACATGTCATTACAAAAGATTTCACTAGATTTCTTTAGACCTCTATTCAAACATTATATAGTTCTTCCTGATACGTTTTTGTCGTGACATCATCCCGAAGAGGAGAAAGAAAAATCAATTTGTGATCTCTCTGACGT
Source organism: Troglohyphantes excavatus (assembly GCA_963932185.1). Classification (NCBI taxonomy): domain Eukaryota; kingdom Metazoa; phylum Arthropoda; class Arachnida; order Araneae; family Linyphiidae; genus Troglohyphantes; species Troglohyphantes excavatus. The sequence continues at coordinate 45,035,141 of OZ010668.1, read as the reverse complement.
AAAAGGGATGCGCAGGTGGTGGGAGCAACAATGACATAAAGTGGTCATAATAAATGAATATTGTCTATTTCGTGTGCTGAAACGTCGGTTTAGATAATTAAAATGTAAATTTAAATAACTTTAAGAAATAAGTATTTACATATCCTTCAAAATTAAAAACATACATTAAAAATTTAAAAAATGAAAACAATTGAGTAAAAAAAACTCACATATTACTATCATTTTTCATTTACAAAGGGTTTAATTCAGAATACAATCAAATATATTTAGCCACAACTAGGAAAAAAGTAGGAAAAGTAAATTTTCTTTTCTAAAAACTAATCAAAATAATTTTTGTTGGCTAGGACGATAGGAGAGGGTAAAAAATTAATTCTTAGTTCTAATATATTTTTGAATACTAGATACTGTATTCAAACATAACAAATTCAATATATTTAAAATTGCTGCCAAAATTATGAAATTAAAAAAAATAACCTTGATTTATCATTAATGTTTTTTCTATCATGTAATTTTATTAAAACCACATAATGTTCAAGGGTTCATGACCCAAAAGGTAAAAAAAAAAATTTGTCCAACTCTATTTTCTACATTTAAAAAGCTAAATAATAAACGCATGATTTCTCTCTGTTGTTAAAACGAGAAGAGGTATTAGTTTACATTTGGTAGCGTAATACAACAACGCAAAAAATCCAACCTTACAGCAATTCCAAACTCAAAAAATAATTATTTTACGTTACCAAAATTTAACTTAAAATGCAATACATCAATACGGGCATGCAACAATTCCTCCCTAACTAATCAAACTCTGTAAAAAAAAAAAAGATAATCCACTTAATATATCCCACATCTTTCAAGCAATACAATTATTCATGTGCCAAAAGAAAATTTCCCTCCACAGCATTATTGATGGTCGGGGGAAGATGGGCCCCCAGAATTACACGGATACTTACAAGAAATGTACTCAAAACACCCCGAGGGGTCTTTAGCAGAACGTGATAGTCCGAGGGTGTGTGCGTAACGCCCCTTTGATAAAGATGCTGGAAAAACCTACTACCGGAATTTCAACGCACGGCGCTGATTGATTTCGTTGATTATAAGAATCTTCTGGAAAGCGATCGTCGTGGGGTCAACTTGTTTGTGAAAGAAAATATTCTCCCTGGAGGCCGATTGCATACAATTATGGCTTAGTGGGACAGCGGGAAAAGAATAAGGGTGCGGTGTAACTGCATAACTCTGCTGTGAGATAAACAAATAGTATTATAATAAAATATTCCTGGTAAGTGGTTTTAAATAACAAGGATTCCAAGTGCTAGTCGGTGGTTGTTGGGCTAAATTACTCAATTAGATGTATACAAATTATGAAAATTGTCTGTTTATAAGTGCTTTACGTTTTATCATAAAGAGGCAGTTTCTGACTTTGTTGTCATTCATTCATAATTAGTGTCAAAATGGGGTGCAGCAAATAAACGTTTAAAATTTGAGGGGGGGGAAGTTGTGCAGAAATAAAAATAACTAAATGTTAGTGGGAATAATAATTTATCGTATCATAAAATAAAATATAATTGTTAAAATTAGAAAGTAATACATACAATAATAACTACCGCATTTAATAATCAATTCAATGATTTAACATGGCATTAATACGCATTAAAATGTCTGTGGCACCAACCTCACTTGAATAAAGAATAAAACGCTACACAAAACCAATCATTCTTGATTTTCCAAGAACACTGTCTACAAGAACTAAACATGATATCTGAGGCGCAATTCCATACATGCAAAGGATTTGAGCGACTAAATACAAATAGTATTACTTTTTAGAAAACATGTTTTTACATATTTCCTCATTTAAAATCTCTTAACAAATCTTATAACGTAAAACCAGAAATCATCGGGCCAAGTAAAGATACTTTCTTAACTGAAACTCAACTACTCTATTTTCCCACAAACCTTTGACTTGAGATGTTTTCCGTTTGGAACCTCAATTACGGGAAACCTGACTCGAGTTTATAAGAGCTATAATTCCTATGTGCAGATATGTTTGCATATTCATATTATTTACTTTTGTCTTCTAAGAAAAAATGCACCCACAACATTACAATGTACATTTGTAAGTTAAGTCGAGAAATTCAATAGCTGATTACGAAATATAATAATACCTCAATCAACAAATCCAATATAAGCAGGGAAACTTAACTCGAATGGAAATAGCGGAACACGGTAGCCAATATACAGAGGGCGTAAACGTAACAGATAACAGGCAGGAGCAAGAAAATAAAATAAAAAAGGGGGGGGAGGTAGGAAAAGAGTAGCCGGGAAACTGGGTGAATAGGAACCTTGTCATGAGCCCGCCTAATCCTTTCGCTCGCTCTCTCTCTCTCTCCCCCTCCATTCTTTCCTTCCTACCACAACAACCCTTTTCGTTCGTTAACCCTTTAGGGCCACGTGGTGTGACGTCACATCGCAACCTTGGGAAATGTAGCACAAGTTGTGTTAAGGTCAAGGACGTTTGGCAGGAGGCTAATAACAGCTGACGATGATATACCAATGGATTGGGAATCCCTGTTTTTTCTTCTTTTCTTTCACGGCTCTTAATTCGCGTTTTATGTTTGCGAAGGAGGGTATTTGTAAACATTTTACCTTGGTGACAGTATGGGACTTACGTGTCATCTCTCTGTCGTATTTTGTTTTATTCTTTTTGTCTAAAATATGTTGTAAAAATATCCCTTTAGAGTTTTGATAATGTGTTTCAAACAGGGTTCGAAATTAGAGTTGTTAGTCGTATTGTGCACCTAAAAATTTCAGTTGACGACCGTAATTTATCGCCCCTTCGTCATTTTTGGCGCTTACCATATTATCAAAATTTTTGTTTGACGATCATATTTTTTACACCCAATCGTCCTTTTTTACAATAATACGTTATTTTTCAATAATTGCTTATGAGACTTTTCAGTAATTTTGTCAGCAAGACGTTAATATTTTTAGAATACAAATGGAAACATGCTTCTAATTTTAAGCAAAAGGAGCTACGGTTACAAAAACCAAAACATCTTAACATTTGGCAACTCTGCTTAAACAATTTGAATTATTTTAAAATTACGCCTAAGCAGAACATTTTGGCGACTAAAAATAATAATAATTGCTATCAATGACATCTACATTTTATCTGCTATTTTATTATAAATATAATAAAATATTATAAATATAATTTAATGTTCATGGGTATTACCCAGGAATATTGAATTATATTTATGTTAAATTATAAAAATTATATTTTTATTAAATTATATTTCATAGTATGTGAAAATACTTTTGGAAACAAGGTATTTTTTTTATCAAAGCACTCAACACAAAGCTTATTAACAAATTCTTATTTTTTTAAAAATAATTGTGTTTAATTTCCATTCGTTTTGCACAGTATTTTTTGATGGAATACTCAAAGTTCAAAAGTTTACTCAAACATGAAACCCCATTTTTAAATGTAAATTTAAAAAAAAAAAATGCATCAAGAAATTGTGCAAAATAAAAAACAAATCTTCCGTCTTCCTTCCCTTTGCATCGAGGACGACTTATCGTCTAACTCGAGTCGTACACATGCAATTTTGGCCAAATATCTAACCAAACATTCCTTAAATACAACAGTTTTTAATTATTTACTTGGAAGGCATGTTATTTATAAAATTCCAGACATAGTATTCGTATTTAATATTTTCCTCAGGTATGTAAAATATTTGATATCTTCTGGGTCCCAGTTGTATAAATGGCCTATCGACATAAACTGAAAACCGATGAACCTTTTAAATAATAAGTGAAAATACAAACAGGAGAACAATGGAATGGTTAAAATGTTAAATATCCAACTGAAAGAAGACAATGGTCCAAAAATCCGACTGAAAGAACTCAATGTTCTCAATTGTATCTTTTATTAAGAACAAAGTCAAGTATGAAAAAGAATGTTTACTTCCTCCAAATGAAGAACAAGAATACGTAGAGAAAATATTACTGAGGCGGATGGAGAGAGGAAATGTTGCGAATCTTGCCAATAGGTGGCGTGGCAATTACAGAGATCAGTAGATCGTTTATATAAAAAAAAGGCATATACGGTCTAATATTGGTTCTATCTTTATTCGCCTGAAAATTATTAATCGGAAATACAAAAGCTATTGCAATCATTCGAAAAGCACATGTTTGTTACAAATGTTGTAAAATTAAATTTAAATTATCTGAAAAATAACAATAATCATGAAATTAAGTACGTGAGGAACATGATATCGCCCCCTTTTAACCATAAAAATAGATGCATAAGGATTTCCTTTATTTAATAGAGAAATTCACTTAAATTTATGAAAACTAATAAACACGTTTTAAAATATTAAAATTATTTATAAACATTTATTTCATTCAAACAACGTTGTAAAAGTTTGTTTGAGACATTTTTTAATGTGTGTGTGGCTTAAACTCAGATAATGTCTCAGAGACATACCAGCGCATTTAAGAAAAAGAACTTCTTTTAAAACACTGAAAAAAATTTAAAATAAAAAATATATTTATGACAGAGCTTAACAAAAAAGGTTGCTCTTTATATTGGAAAAGATTTCATTCGAAATGTGTGAGCAAACCAATAAAACTTTTTTTCTCTTAACACCGCCCATAAACATTGGAAGCAAAATAGACTTTCAGACACCCTATGTATCCGAGCTCGCTTTTCACAGTGCCGCAGAAAACAAACCCAATCCTGTTATTGTATAAATCTCTGGCACCCCAGGGTGACATTTCCCTGTGCACGTGAAGCATAAGTTTCACACTTTTTCCCGCTCTTTTAAGAGTAAAATAAATGCCTGCAAGTAAATCCATCAGGGAACCACGTAGAAACTTGCCCTTTACAGCGCATGGCCGAGTTTTCAACGAAGGCTCAGAAGAAGCTCTCGAGTCTTGGGCAGGCGCATAATGCTCCTGAATTTATTTTACCGCGCTTGCGCTGCTTCTGCCTCTCACATTCGCTTTTTCTAAGCAGTGTATTTTAGGTAGGTTAAGTTAAAAAAAATAAAGCGGGGTAAAAAAATGGAGACAAAACAATCAACCTGACAATCTGTTAACTTATCAGTTAAAGTTGATAACTCAAATAACATGATAAAGCACAAAACTGGAGGGAGAAAAAAAAAGGGGTGGGGCAATTCTGATGATATTTCAAATGACATCGTTTCACCAATATCATTTCAACAAATGACATCGTTTCAATATTCTTGTAAGATAAACTTTTAAAATTTGGGTGAACTTTAAAGATAGACTTTCAAAGCCGCAAGTAGAAAGATTTAACGTAAACTTTGAATTCATGAAAATATTTAATATATATATATATATATATATATATATATATATATATATATATATATATATATATATATATATCCATCCTAACAATTTTGTCCTTTTTCTAACTGCTCAGAGGAAATACAAGTTTACTCCAAACAATATATTAACAGATTCCCCAATGACGATATCAGAGAGAAAATTGGTACTTCCCAAAACAAAATGTAATAAATATTTAATTTCCGTATAAAATCCTTTAGAATAACGGAGAAGAAAATATAAAAACGGAGAAAACAATGCAAAACTTTATTTTATAAGAAAAAGCTAGGATTTCCTCAACAGCTTATTTCGGCATAAAAATATCTGATTTTGATGTTTCAATGTCTGATTTTTATTATTCTAATTATTAGAAAAAAAATAATAACTTCTTTATTAACGCGAAACCCGAGTTCCCCCCACAATCCCGTGTCCATGTTTCTGATGACATGACGAATGGTAGGCAGAGTGCGACACCTCGTGTGATATTTGCCAAGCTGAACGTGTGAAAATCGTGTTACCCAATCTCCTCCCCCCAAAACAATCCGAAATTGTGAATGGCAGCGCATCCGATCGTTGAACTCTCTCACCACTTCGCATTTCACGCAATGCGCAGGAGTTCAAAGGGAAGCATACCTTAATGAGAGGATCCGTCAGGCGTGACAATATTAAGTTTGTTTTCCCCGTCTCTTTAGTATGCAGAAAAGGATTTTTAACTCAAGCACGCCCCGGATCATGTCATTGGATGAGTGGAAAGCAAGGAAATTGAAAATTTTAACCCCATCTGTGGTTTTCCCAGCAATGCGCCTCATTTTAAAATTCATAACACATACTCGGTATAATATTTAAAAAATATATTGCTTTGAATCTATCAAAATAAAATGTCTAGATAGAACAATTTTCGAAAAAAGTCATTGCAAGGAAATGAATGTTAACTAAGCTTTATCTAATAAAAAAAACCGCATCAAAATATTCGAATAACTTTTCTACTTATCTTTATAGGGAAAAAAACTTTTCCCCCATAAACTTAACATTAGAGGTCGAATCCAAGATGGACAGTATCTAAGAGTCTTAAGACATTGAAGCACGGGAAGCACGCCAAGAAATGGGGGCCCCATTGCTCCCATATAAACCCTGAAACATCAAATCGTGCTTTTACATGCATTAAAATCCTGGATCCCTGGATGGCAACGAAACACATTATCAATAATATTTAATAAACATTAATAACTAATGAAAATATTCCTAATATTCTTTAGTGTGTTTTTGATTATTTTTCCAATATTTGAACACATTTAACACAAGTGATAACTTTTTTTTGTTAAAGCGAGTAATGCCACTTTTTAAGGTAAATTAAGTGGCAAACTATGTTAGAATTGTTAAATATTTATGTAAAATGTGTGATTTGGCCCTCGAAAATATGTAGTGTAAGCATGGACTTCCTGGGCCTACTCGGTAATCAGGCCCTGTTTCCACTACTCGGATATTTCTGAAAATTTATATATAAATACTATTCAACCTCTAATTGTGCCCCTGATGCTTCAAAATTTAAAATTCTGTTTAGTTTAACGTTTATAACGGTTTTAGAAGCTATTTTGTTTAAATGGTATCTACGTTATGAAATTACTTTGCTGTAAAATCATAAGGTCTTGTCAACACTGACATACTTTAAAATAAATTAATCTATATTATTTTAAGCAATTGACAGTTGGCAATCAAAAATTGTTTGGGCGAAATAACTTTTTCTGACAATGATGCTTCAACGGGAAAACTAACGGAAAAGCTAACATTCGCGGTTGTACATGGAGATATCTGAACAATAGACCAGTTAATTTTGTTTTCGATAAAATAAAAGAGAAGAAATAAACTGGAAGAAGCAACCAAAGGGGTAAAAAAAAATTTAACGCGTGTGAAACCGCGAGTAACAACTAGTTACATTAAAAAAAACTTTTAAGAAGATATAATAAAAAAAAATTTAAGCATGCATTAAAAAATGCTTGAAACTTATACATTCACTGAAAGCAATTTTATTCTCTCGCAAGGAAATGGTATACAATATTTGTTAGATAAAATTGGTAACTACAAATTTATTTTTTACAAAATACGAGTTTTATATAAAAGAATATAATTTTATTTATTTTTAGATAGTTTTGTTATAGTAGATCTATTAAAATAATTCGAAACGCAGCATGTGCCCGAAAACCTATAACTTGATATCAAATATTCAGAACGGCAACCTTACATTCAATTAATTTTCAACTCAATTCTTTTCACTTCAGCAATTGAAAATAAATAGTTTTAATGCAGATATTATAAGTTTGAAGAATATAAAAACAAGTAAGCCTAGCAATTTTGAACAAAACGTTAGAGTCAAGCGTTCTAATAAAAAATAAAAAGCTAACATTTCCCTTTACCAAAATCGAGAAAGAGAGGCAACGGAAAATAAATTAAAGCCAAAACAAAAAATAAAATAAATATTTTCAAAACAATTATCAAAAATGCAATTATTTAGTAGCATTTTTACTAAAACTTTATTTTTTTATATCTGTTTTTAGTTAACGTTATTGCTAGCTGCTTTTCTCGTACAGATAAAAATACTTTAATTCTATTAAATTATTCGACATTTTCGAAGATAAAGCTAACTAATTACGCATTCAAAAATTTTATGTAGAAACATAACTAAAATATCAATAAATGCAAAATCTTTATTCTGTTTATTACAAAAAATAATAATAATAAGACATTAACTATATTTTTAATCTACCAAAAAAGAAATAGTGTGGAAGAAAAAAAAAGACTATGTAAAAATACAACAAGTTTTAGGGATAGAATATATTGCGCACAAATATTAAAATATATACGGAAAGGCTGTATCGGGGACACTGCCGCAATGGAGTACGTGAAACATATTGTGCATGCTGCAGAGAGTGCACGAGGCTAAAACTTTAACAAATTAAACACTTATAAGCTTTTTAACTAGTGATAAGCACCGGTTTGAGTTAGATGGATTATACTTTCGTCAAACACGACCACTCCTACTCAAATTGACTAACGTACTGCCAAGCTATGCATCTGTGAAATACGATTGTGAGGCTAAATTTAGCTGCGCATGCGTCATACGCGGCGCAACAATGGTGCCATTTGCGCATACGTATATTACATGCGTTTCAGCAAGCGTCAACTTATAAAACTGAAAACGTTTCATATCAAAATTTAAACGATTAATAAAAGAGTACATTTTCCTGAATTTCTTTGTAAAAAAGATAAATTGATTTAGGAAAAAATATATTGAAAACTAATAAATTATACACAAAGATTTTAAAATTTTCTACATATTTATTCAAAATAAAATTACATTCTATTAATAATCCATCGCAATGTATTGTGAATCCAAGATACACTTACCATAAGAACTCTTTTTTAGTTATATTTTCTTTCCCCCAAAAAAGGGAAAAGCTGCCAACAAAAATCCCCATGAGCGAACCCACCCGCGATATTATTCACGAAAATTTGAAAAGTAATAAAAAGGGCATTTTCCATGGAAATTCCTTGCTTTTAAATAAATATGAGATCCTGGCCGAAAGGCTTCGGTCCCACGCCCATTCCCAATTCCTTCTTACTTACGACAACAGCAATAAAAAGATTCCAAGATACGGAACGGACAAAATTGCGTTTATCCGCGGGGGGCGGGGGAGAAGGGGCTGCCATGGAAATAGCGCCCCGGCTTGCACTTTTCACTGCCCATATTACGACCGCCGTGGTCAGAACTGTCTGTCCGGCTCTTCCATTTCCAATAGTTTCGGACGAACCAAGCGTTGGAATTTGTGGAATTTCTTTGCAGGCCGAATATTCTTTGAGTCTTTACCCCCCACCTCTCTCTCTCTCCTCCCACGTGCTTACCTTTGGCTTTCACGACCGCCTCTTTTAATATCCATTCGGGGTCTCTTTCTCTTGTTCGTTTTTACTTAGCAGTCTCGAGTCCTTCCCCCTTTCACTCCCCCCCCCCCCTAAAGGATATTTGTTCTTAGACACAGCGTCAATAAATAAAAAGCCACTAGGTATTCATTTCCGTTATTGAAAATGTTCAATTAGGGCCATTTTTGATGTACACGTAATGAACGCTAAAAATAAAAGATCGCAAAAGTGTTAATTTACTATCACCAACTTTACCCACAAGTACGAAAATAATTCTTTTTTCTCCCCAACTAATTTTAATTAATAAATTTCGTAGAACTCGTAATCTTTTTATAAGATAAAAACTCGTCTTATAGAACATTGCGTTACGAATATTAAAATACAAATACAACGTTAAAAATACGCAATAAAAGTCCATAAAATCTGGACATGTTTCGGGAGATACATCTCCCTTCATCGGCAGAAAAAAAAAAAACTTTTTCTGCTGATGAAGGGAGATGTATCTCCCGAAACATGTCCAGATTTGATGGATTTTTATTGCGTATTTTTAACGTTGTATTTGTATTTTAATATATAATCTTTTTATTAATGAATTTATATTATCTTAGTTATGGGCCATAATAACTATTACAAATTTTTATGTTGTACTTTAGCAAAAACCAGTGCAAACCATTAATTTTTTTTTCATAGCATACGCTACTAAAAGTTAAATTCGTCTAAAGTTTTCTAAAACATGACTTGATTAAATTTATATTAAAAAAAATTAGTCAAACTGACTTATTTTTTTTCTCTTGGCGTATTTCTAAGAAAACATAAATCAACAAAGTTTTGTGTAGTTTTAATCGTATAAATGAATAGTGACAAAAAAAAATACGTTATTTTGACATAAGATTTATCTGAGAAACTTTCAGGGAACTTTAGTCAAATGTGAGTAAAATCCATAGGGGAGGATGTTTAACGACAACTGTTTAAAGCGAAACAATTTACGTATATCTCGAAATAGTTAAAACTTCCTAGATCGTGAAATCTCCAGTAAAGTACAGAAATGTATATTAACATTTTACTTTTGAAAAGGAGATAAAGATAACAACGATTTTGTTAAGACATGTAGTTCTAACACTTAGATTAGCTACGCACTGGCAACTATCGGAAAAACAACTAAACTATTTAGTTGCTTGCATTTAAAAAACAATTTATATCCACTCACACAGCAATTATCGGACATGCAACTATCGGACAAAATATCCTTTCGCTGATACCGCGCTAACAACTTTGACAAATAACAGACAATTTGACGATTTTGTATGGATTGTGACAATACGAGTTTGACAATTTTTCGTCTTTACTTTGGCGATTTCGAAATCTGAAACGTGGCAGCCTTGAGTTTAATTCAATTGAAATAATCTATTGGGCCGTTGCTGAGTGACTTTTTAGTCACCCAGTTGATTATTGTCGAGCGATAGTTTCAGTGCAATTATCACTCGTGAGGGGCTAGCCTTATAATCATTTTCAACTAAAAAAATGAACAACTCTAAATCCCCGTATTTACAACAGTCTCTCTACAAAAATTAAGGCATTAATGATATATTACTTTCAAATCCAAGTGACAAAACGTCCATTTTTAACTTCTAGGCATTCCTATTAAAGCTTTCAACATGTTTCAAGATTGTATTTTCACGGAACCATAAATTCCATACACCATTTTAAAATCCTCGAAACAACCCCTTCAAAAAGGCACTGCGAAATGTTTATTAATGATACCAAAGCTCAAGGAAATAATAACAGTCGCAGAACATATTTCTCAAAAAGTTTTTGAACTCGCTTATCTCCAAAGCAGCTGCAACATTTTTTTTTTTTTTTTTTCATTTCAAATCGAGGGCCGAAGAAAGGCTCGAGTCACGGAAATGGGATATGATACGCTCGAGCGAAACAGGCCCGTTGCGAAATATACCAGTCTTTGAAATATTCGGCGGAGTGACTGACCGGGCGTAGGTTAAAATAGAGGGGCCTCACAAAAGGGTGCAGGCATAAAAAAAGAATACACCAGAAGAAAAAAATGGAAGGCAGGTCCTGTCACCTTCCTGTTTTCTTCCGCCTAATTTTTAACCATTTAATACTGGGCACGCCATACGTCAGTGGCATTTGAGAAGAGGAAATCTAGCTAGTCTTGGGCAGATCGTTGCCCTCCACTGCAAAACAATGACCATAAGCGATATGTTATTTCTGTAAATTAAGTGCTTTGCCCTAGCTGAAGAATGTATTACATTGAAAAGGAAGGTTAAAGTACACTGCATCTGGCCTTAGAGTCATAAATTTTACGATTCATTAAGATTTTTCCAGCCAGATTTTCAATGAAGTTAACTATACCCGAGAAAAAAATAAGTACGGGTCTGGGTTCAGATTGTTATGATTTGAAATATACAAAAGTTTAAAAAAAATCAGCAACACCAGTGCGTAACCGACCTTCCCGCAAAATTATTTTCCGTTCCTGCGGACCCGTTTGTTACACCACTGTACAACAAACACAGCAACTAACGCATAAACAAAAAAAAGAGTTAATTTTCATTATGTTTATAGAGCTATATTCTGTCAAGAATCGAGCTATATTCTGAGCTATATAGAGCTAAATTCTATCAAGAACGAGCTAGAATGATATTCAATATATTCAATTCCAAAGCAGTGATTTCTAACATGGGGTCCGCGGACCATTGGTAGTCCTAAGTAGTCCGTGGAGCTATTGTTCAATGTCATAGACTTTTTTTTCCAAAACAGGTGTCACCCGAGATGTATTACTTTTAAAACTGAACACAATCGAATTAAAAATCAAATTTTATATGCAGTAAAGGAAATAAACGTACCCTCATTTTAATTTTTCATGTTCTTGCTTTCATCATTATACCAATTAACTAGAAACGAAATTGATATCGTTACTTCGATAAGACATATTAAGTTAAAAAGTGTAGATTGTTTTAATTTATAAATTTATTTACAAAATATGAACGCTTTTAATAAACGAGATGTAATGCGTACCTATATTACATTTAGTACATAGATATTTTTTTTTTATTATTATTGTAGTTGTTATTAGAAGGTGGTGCTCCGGCTATTGAAAATTTTTCGAAACAGTGGCACCTGGCCATTTAAAGGTTGGGAACCACAGCTCTAAAGTGATAAGGAAAATATTGCTTATTTATAGCAGAAATTAATATTTTCTGCAAATTTTTAAATAAATAGACACCTGTTTTGAGAAAAAGTGTTCCTTACAACGACCACTACTTAAAGCCTCTCCCTATCGGTTGATTAGCTTCTAATGCAATACGTTTTTTAATTGTTACAACGAACTTTTCGCTATAACGAACACCATTGATCTCATGAGTGGTCGTTATACGAAAGTCTGCTGTATATGTGGACAAAAAAAGTCATGAACAAAGAATAAGAATGCTTTCAGCAATCAACACAAATATTTATACCTTCCCCCCAATACTTCATAGTATATTTTAACCTATCAACATATGCGAGATTTATAACCTATTTCCATTCAGTTACAAAATTTACCTAAGATTAAAAGATTACGGCACTCAATACATATCAAAGCCTATTTCTCCTTCTATGCAATAAAAACTTTATTACCGAAATAAAACTGGCTCGGTATTTACCTTGGGGAGCGATGCATTAGTTTAGCCTCATTTGCAAATCAACAACTCGCATCATTTGCAGGAGCAGATGTGTTTTTTTTCGTTTTATGCACATCCATAATTACAGTGTAGTCTTGTGTGATTACAATTTGAAATTGTTATACAACTAGATTTCGGACGGTAGGTATTAATCATAGGCTGACATTCGCAAAGAAATGCAAATCTCAAGATCAGAAATTACTTTTGGGATAAACAGTTTCCTACATATAATTCAGGCATTTGGACTATATACGAATTCGTTAAGTCAAATACAAATATTTTTATGTGATTTTCTAATTAGTAAAAAAAAATTAGTATTATTTAAATTATACAAAAAAAAATATTTTTCAGAATAGTCTTTTCGTTTCTACTTTGATCCTTTGGTTTAAAAGGAAGCAACAGCCCCATCAGAGTTCATGTCACAAGTCGGGATAGAAAGTATATGTTTAAATAGTGTAACATTATTTAGACAAAATTTAATTTTACACTACTAATGAAAACAAATATTCTGACGAGCGGTAGGTTTTAAATGCTAGCTACCATTTAAAGTGAGGCTTTTTACCGTAAAAATAATTTTGTTCATTTTTTTTTGTACCAACCATCCAAACTCTTGCAAGTGTTAAAACTAACATACCTGTAATTAAAAAACTATATAGCGTAAAAATATTAATTAGATAACTAAAATGTAGTCAACTAATTAGAGTCTCAGAGAAATATTAATTTGTATTAGTTTCGAATTGTTATTTAAAATGGAACATAGAGGATAACTTATTGATACTTGAACCTTAAAGGAAGTGTATTTTAACCCAGTTTTTTATTTTAATAAACTTACAATATTTCAAAATGCAACACAATTAAAATTCAACAGATATAAAATCTTATTTTGGTACTAATGACATAATTTTTTTTAGCATTTTATCATCATCATCTTCAAAATACAAATCAAATTTTACAAATTGACTAATTTACAATAAAGTTTCCCTATAGAGATATAGCCAATACTGCGTCACATTAATTCTTCCCAAATCTAATGAAATGCGGGATACTAAGCATATTTTTGTTGCGTATTTTCACAAAAAAAAACCCCTCACAATTAAAAAAAATGTATTCCTTATTTATTTCTATATATTAGCGAATAGCTAAATACTTTTATACACCAAAAACGAAAAAATCCACATTTCGTTATTTTTAATATATTACGCGTGTGGACGCTTTTTTCCAACCAACCTTCCATGCCAGACGAATTCAACCATGACCTCCTCTGTTTCCATAAAGAACGCGCCAGCCCCCATAATGGAAATCTGGGGCCTCACGGGTGTAGAAGAGGAGGAGCGGGGGTGTAATCCTTTTCATGTAAGTCATTGAAGATGATGAACTGAAAAGAGGAAAGTCATCTCCCTTCCCCAGAATCAGTTCATCTGAATGGTGACGTCAGAGGACAATTGATGAGAGAGAGAGAGAGCAAGACAACCGAGACCAACCAAGAGAGGATTTCGAGGGGCCCTCTTCAAGGGGTCCCTATTAGGGAGATAAGGATCTTTCGACTGGGATGTTTGTTGTTATAAACTGCGTGTACCAACCGAAGCAAGTATACGTACACGCTATGAATTATGGAGGATGACGGAGATGATTCTTCCTAACGATAATTTTAATACCACCGCGAAACTTAATAACTGTATTTTAATGGGAAATGGTATTAGTCTTTTGTGTTGACATCGATTCAGAGTTTAACTGTCAATATATGAATTTCAAATGATACGTTTGTTAATATTAAGTATTTATATAGAGAGTAAAATTATTTTAAGCAGTTACATTAATCATTATTAAACTGACAATATTCGAAGGGACCTAACAAAATTGATCAGTGTGGCAAATATACAGAGTTGGATTGGTTTGGCTAATTAAAGTCGCACTAGAGCTACACAGAGAGCTATTGGCGACGGTTCGGGGGCTATCTTGAAAGAAAGACCCTGGAACTCGTATTTTTTAATCATGGTCATATAACGAGGACAACACCTGAGCTGGCACCCGAGTCAACCTCAATAGGTGTCAGGACATGGCATACAGAGAGATAATAATAATGAAACTATTTTAATGCATACGACGGTGGAATGTTAAACTAAAAGTTAATTTTTGTAAAAATTGCCGACCAAGTAGTTATTCAAACAACATAAGAATACATTGAATATTATATCTAGTTAAAACTTGCCTGAATCATAATATCCAAAACAATGAATCTATTAATCTTATAATTTAAATACTTGAGAATTTCTTTTTGTATCCAAAACAGCTTGAAGAAAAGGATACTTTAAAAAGTTTAAACTTCGCACTGCAAAAACAATTATCCTGCATTTTGGCAACAGCTTCTTACGGTTGTGATTAAAGACGCGTTAGAGGTCCTACGTTTTTTTTTATCTCAAACATTAGAGCTGTGAAAGTTGCTATTCGAAGCGATCTGCTGAACGCAGTACAATTTTGGATGAGGTTACGAAATTTGATCACGCAAACTTCTTATCACAAGTCCGTTAACCTAAAAATGATATCCTAACTATTTTTGAATTTCCTCCAGCCTATGCTGTATCATTATAAATGATTGTTTTTATTTTTACGTATATTTAGTGCCTTAATAGTCCCATGCGTCTAGTAACAAAAAATATATACAGAACTTTTTAATTAAACATATTTCAATGAATATTCAAAAGTCTTCTCATTACACAACATCAGTTACAGACTTTTAAAATAATAAATGTAGACAAATCATCCACAATTGATCACATATGTCTAAAACATATTTAGAAGAAAGAAAATCTTATTATAGTTGGCACTCTGGCATTTCCTTTCGCCCAGTTGGTGAATTCCAAAAGACCTCAAGAACTAATAACATTCACCAGTTGTTAAGGGACGCAAATGCCCAACTTGACGCCGCCGGCCCTTAACTACTGGTCATAGGGAAATAGACGAGGATTAAAGACGGTTCATTTCCGTTTCATAACTGTCCCTAAGTGGTAATTCTTTCTGAATGTTAAGTAGATGATTATTTAAAAGCGCTATGTAGACTAGAAGAAAGCTGCGCATAAAATTGATCACGGGTCATGCCACAAACGACAGGAGGTCTGAGCAGGAGGAGGGGAGGTCGTCGTGATCGAGAAGATAAAATAGCAGCCAGTTGTTCGAACAAATCGGCGTCACATTCAATATGCTAATGATCTTCCCTATCGAATTATCACCAAGTGTCTCAGACGTGACTTGGATACTAAGTAGTTGGCTTATGCGTAACTTACTACTCTACAATGGGAAAAATTACAATCGTAGAAGAAAAAAAAATATACTCGAATCGTTAGGTATTCAAAGTGGCATTGGGAAATATATTCTGAAGTGTTTATGATACTAGATACTAGTGTGTATTTTATTATGAATATTAAGTTTAAAACAAAAGCAACATTAGAATCTAAAAATTATCAATTTATTAATGACGAATAGTTTTTTGAGTTTCTTTTAAAACGAAATAACATTTATTTATAAAAGACAGACATATTAATGGATATATTTCTAATATATTTTGAAAAAACAATTACAGAGCATTTAATGCGAATTTCTAAATTATTATTAGTAGACTTCATATTGCGTGCTTAAGATCAAGCAGGAATCAATTTATAATGCTGTTTAAAGAAGCAGTATTAAAAATTAAATTATACACACATAAATGTCTTATACTATGTGCACTTTTAAACTGAGTATTATTTATCCCTTATAAATTTACTCTGGTTAAATATAGACTGAGAAACAACCTCTTTTACACCTTGTAAAATAAAACCTTTTCTAAATTGAACATATTTTGTATAAATAATTCCAAAATATTAAATAAAACAGGTGTATCCAACGTTTTTTTAAAACCGAATTTCGATAAACACTGTAAACTGGTTGCATTAACAAAAAAAACAACAAAGAAGCTCTTTCGCGTAGCCCTTTCTATCTTTTTTTATTCCCATTTTATGGTGTGGATACGCTCGACTCGCCTTACCTGCAGTGAGTACGCACCCACTTAAAACGCTTTTATGACATGAATGAATATGATTCTCATAACCCTTTTCCTCCCGCCAAAAGTGGCAGCCAATGACTTTCCTCGATGGCGGCACTCGACATCAACAAAAGGAGATGCAACACGACTGTTTTATGACTTCTTTTCCAAGGATTACCATAGTGGACTGCCCATTAAAACTAAGCATGCATAACTGCCATCACTACAATAAGGGTGGAGGGGGAAACCATAAATGATATGCGTAGTTGGGTTCAGAAGTCATTGAACAGAATTGTATGTGCATGTGTTTAGATAATCTGTATCTGTCCTCAGAGGATTTGAAGCTTTTGAAGCAGTAGTAGAGAATTTTTGTTTTCAAAGTAAGTATTTATTTATGGGTAAATTTGTTCTACGTAATTGTAGTTTTTTATAAAGGAATTGGAATGAGGTGTTTGAGTTCCAAGTTTTAAAGTGGAAGGTTTTACAGTGAACTGTTTTAAAGTGGACTATTTTAAGATGGAATGTTTTAAAGTGGACTGTTTTGCAGTGAACTGTTTTGCAGAGAACTGTTTTAAAGTGGACTGTTTTAAGATACACTGTTTTAAAGTGGACTGCTTAAAAGTGGACCGTTGTACACAAAACTGTTTTAAAGTGGATTGTTTTAAGATGGAATGTTTTAAAGTGGACGGTTTTACAGTGAACTATTTTAAAGTGGACTGTCTTACAGTGAACGGTTTTACAGCGAACGGTTTTAAAGTGGACTGTCTTAAAGTGGACTGTTTTACAGTGAACCGTTTTACAGTGGACTGTTTTAAGATACATTGTTTTAAAGTGGACTGTTTTACAGTGGACAGTTTTACAGTGGACGGTTTTACAATGGACTGTTTTACAGTGAACGATTTTAAAGCGGACTGTTTTAAAGTGAACTGTTTCAAATACTGGACACGGTTAGCCATCCGAAGAACTTTTATTACTATTTTTTTTGTATAAGCTGTTTCCATATTGTTTAAAGATTTTAATCTGGGATTCACAATGAAATAGGCATAAGCGTCGCCAAACAGATTATTTCTTTATTCTATATTTTCGTCTGAAATGGGATTAAGCCACGAACGCAAACGCCTTAAATTTAGATTCATAAATTTATACTAAAAAACCCTTAAAGCAGGAAAATATTAAATGTATATGAACAATAATCGGTAATATTAATTATTTTTTTAAATAAGTGTCGTCTCATACTTATTACAATTAAACCAAACACATTCATAATCTATACATAAGTTCAGATAGAATTCGTTTACAATGTTTTACGCGACAGAGAATGCTTCTGTTAGCAAAGCAAAAAAAACGAATAAAGTCGAAACAAAATACTCCCTTAAGACTCAATTTTAAAAATGTAATAACAAGAAACTAAAAACCGAGAAAGACTAAAAATATAAGATTTTACATTTTTTTTTTCTCCCTTCTACCTTTCTCTACTAGAACAAGAAAAGGAGAGGGGGGGTCAGCAGCAAGGGGAAAGGGGGTGAGTGGAGATCAATAATTTGTTTGTGGATTTAAGTGTGGCCAGTGCGGTTCTCGTTAAAACACAAGTTGCCGGTTTGAAGGTAGAAATCCGAACACGTGGGGACAGGAATTGAAGTTGGGGAGGGAGGGGGGGGGGGGGCTAAGAAAGAAGGCACAAGGACTCGTTTCTTCTCCTCGGTAGTACAAAAAAATAAAAGAAGAAGAAAATCTGAAATCGAAAAATAAGTACATCTGAGAGGAGGAAGTTGAGAAGCCAAGGGTACAGCAAGGTACAAAGAAGAATAGGCGAGGTATCCATGGTAACCGGGAGAGGTGGGCGGGGGGAAGAGAGAGAGGTAAAGTTTTGTGTATATATATATTTCGGGTCCATATAGAACCCCCCCTCCTTCGCCCAGAGAGAAGAAACTCCAGAAACTCTAATCCGAGAGAAATGACCAGACGGTTTGTTTCCTTAGCTGCTTGGTGAATGGACAGGGGTGATTTAGTCACCGGGGCCTTCAAATCTACGGAGGCAGGTATCCATGGAAACGACACTCGCATCCCTTCTCTTGCATCCCATGCGTTTTAGAAGAGGGGGGAGCGGAAGGCAACGTTTGCCGCATCCCCCCCTGTTCGTTTTCCCTAGCCGGTAGGTGGGCGGGGAGATACCGCAGATTAGTATGCTGGAAATTAAGTCCCTTTTTTCTATGTTTGTTTTACTATAGCGTCCCCACATGAGTTGATATTTTAAATATCATAAATGTATCTAATAAGTAAAATATTTAAAAAGAATTTAGGTATCACTCAAAAGCCAAATGATTTCGCTGTGAATCAAACAAAACATTAATAAAATATGTGTATTCTGCAAGGAACGTGCGAAAGTTCCAACAACAATAAGAACTGAACACTCATAAAAACACACAACATTGCATTATTAATAATCAGCAATTGACAAAATAATGCAAAATTAATTTAATCACAAAAAAAAAGAAATTTAAATTTAAAACTAACTTTAAGAGTACAATTAATTGTAATATATGAATAAAACCAGTTTAGGCAAATATATACAAATTTAATACACTAAAATTGCGAATCTATCTGAGTAATAAAAGTAAATTTAAAAAGATATCCACAGAAGAAGAACTAAGCGAATGGATAGATACTATATATCTAAAAAGATTTTTTTTAATAATCTTCGATTTGGGTTTCCAATAGTCCTCATTATACAGAAAAAAAATCTCATTGCCGAATCGGATTACATTATCCCGCAGTCAAAAATTGCTATTTGACGTTATCCTCTTACAACTAAATCCTACCTTATGCCCCTGAATAGAAGAAAAAACCACGGAAGGAAAAAAAATCAACTTTTTATATATATTACTATTATCGTCAGTCGAAATCTCCGTTCTTTTAAGCAATTTTTCCCCGTTCTCTCATCCAGTATTGTTTCTGCAATCCCCCCCCCCCCCCCCCCGGCACGGCTACATCGGAGCGTAAGGAGAACGGAGCGGAGCTGACCAGTGGACGGGGGGGAGGAAGAGAAAGGTAGTGAGAGATTATAGAAGGGGAACATGGGAGGGGGTGGGGGAGGAAGGTTGCCTAGCAAAAGGTATATCCGAATACCGGATTATACTTTCCTATCATCCCCATGTTCGCTGGACAAGCAGTATGCAGCTCTCTGAGAAAAGGCTTTTAGCAATGCACGGATGATCAAAAGCGCAACCGTATGGTACAGTGTACCAGAAAAAAGGGGGAGGGGGGCAGCCATGGACAGAAGTTTTAGATTATTCCCCAACTGCTGCAGAATAAGGGAAAGGTATGCATCTCCGTTCGGAGGGAGAAAGGAAACTAAAATAAAGGGAAGAGGGGGGAAATACAAATATTTGATCGGAGAACAACTATTCGAGCATTAAACAAAGTTACTAAAGAAATGGCGAGTTTATCGAATAACAAAAAAATATTGAATTCCGTCAAACGATCCGCTGGTAAACAAAAAATTTCGTTCTCGGAAGGGAAATTACGGATGCGAAAAATTAGATATACTTTTCGAACATGAGATTGAAATGCGAAGATGTGTGCCGGGGTCTGATGCAGGGAAATGGACTGCCCGGGAAAGGAAGACTCCATCCCTGACAATGCTTTATCTACTTAGAAAGAGAGACTAAAAAATGCTCCTTTCACAATGATTGCATAAAAACGTAATGCTCATGTAAGGAATGTATTTCTTTTCGTATAACAAATATACTTTTAAAATGACTTGGAATGTCTCATTGAAATGTAACGGAGGATCCACTTGTTATTCCTAAAGAATCCTTTCTATTAGATTGGGAAAGACAAAAATCTTCGGTACAAGAAGGTTGTTTAATGATCTATCTTTAGTAATGAGCTATATTCTGGGAGATGCAAAAGGGCGCAATTCTAATAAGAATTGCAAGACGTTACTAAAAGCAAAACTAAGCGAGGAAAAACCGAATATGGGTATGTTGATTGTTAAAAATTTTCCAATGGTATGAACCTCGATAGGAAACTGTACATTTTCGGCATCATTTGGATCCCCGAAATTGGTCTATGAAATTAATATCTTCCGAATATTTCGCTCAAATGTACTTTTTCATTTGAAAATGTCAACGGATTTCAGACCCAAAACGCTCAACGCGTATCTGGTACTGAACAGTAAAACCACAGTAAAAACTAGCTGTCATCACAAGAATTTTAAGTATTACCAATCACCTTGCAATGCATATCAAATCCACATCGTTAAAGTAAAAGAGAAACGGACAGATGGGGTAGTTAGTCTTGGAGTTAGTGGCATAAATACAATGCGGAACGAGGGCCTCAGCGAGTGCCTTTCCTGGAAAATACTTCGAGCAAGAAGAAAAGGCCTTGACCCTTGGATTCTTCCAGAGCCACCCCTCACCATTAATCAGCCGAATTTGCCTTTCCCTCACCTCCTTCCAGGTAAAATGTAAATGCGGGAGGGTGACCCCTGAGCCAAAAACATTCCTACGCTCCCCATTTACATGCACCCGCATGATTCCTTGCCTTGTTTACGATGTTATTATGTTCAGTTGGCACTCCTGTTCGCAGCTGCCACTGACACCGGTGGCAGGGAAGTCAGATGGACTGCAGTGTTGTTTAAATGCAAACACATGCCATAGATACCAGAAAATAGAGTATCCGGAATAAAATTACAAATTATTATTTAAATTCTCGGTGTACTGCCCGTTCTTATGAATGGTGACCTCATGTTTTTAGAATATCTGATATCTCAGAATAGACATCTGTGATTTATGTTTATGAATGATACAATCTTAAATGTTTAGATCGAATTTGTATTTTTGCCTTTAAATAGAGGTTTACGATAATTGAATGTGAATCCATAAAATTACCTGATAAAAATAAATTCTAATACATCTGAATAAACAATTTCTAATTCACTCCATAAAAAGTACTAATAAAAAATACGTGTTAGTATGTAATATAATGTTATGTATACGTGTTCCAGTTATTTTTCAAATATTAAATGAGTATATGTATTCATGTAAATAGCAAAGGTGTCATCTTTCCTTCTTGAATACATAAATTCCATGATTTGTTTACTGAAAATTTCTTCAGGTATTTATATTGACTTTTTTATTAAAACAAAAATATTTATGATATTTTTAACATACACTAGTTTAATTCGTCCCAAGTAGCATTGAATGAGAAATTTCAGCATTAACCAGTACCAGTAATCTTAGTTGTCACAAGTTCTTTTTCTGCACTTTTTTAACGGCCTATAATCCCGAGTGTTATTAGTGGTGCACTGTACAGTTAGATAAAATTTTACAAGTGAAAAACAAACATAAAATTCCGAAATACATTTCCAATCCGTAACTAATTCAGCATCAATCTCAACAAACATAAACTTTAAAATCAGACAACGCAAAAACAGTTTAGAAACATTTTTACAAACCGTTTTTACAATTATTACTACAAATCACCAGAAATGATGCATTTACAAAAATGTAATATGCTAGAATAGTTTCAATTTTAAAACTTGAGCAGGAGTAGAAAAAACACCCCTTTAAAAAAATCAAATCACTTTAGTCATTTATTCAATGGACATTTTTCGGAATTCGGAATCAAAAATGAACAGAAATCTTATCTGGTAATACAGCACCAATTTCTATAATGGATTTCAAGTTCTTGGGAATGGAATAGCTAGAACTTCATTTCAAAAGATTTAAAAACTTTTGTTTCCGATTCAACTCAGGGAAAATGAGAGAATTTCATAATTTTATTTCCAAGTCTCCAAAGAAAAGGCGTAGAAGCTAATGGATGGTGCTTTAGAAGTAAAGCGGGAGAAACATTTTACATTTAGGCGTCAAAATCAGTTACGAAAATGCTGCCTCAAAGATCCAGAAAAATGGATCACATCATACAACGGGGAATAATAAATATTTATTTCGTCGATAAAACAGAAGCTCAAAAATTTAATAGAATTCTCATGAATGTGAAAGGGTCAATTTTAAAAGTATTATTCTGTCTGTAGTTTACAGAATAAAGTGTAAATTTATACTTCCTATTTCGAAAAATAAAATTATGAGCTGAATACTTTTTTTTGAAGTATTAGGTTTACAAATGATATAAGAAATGTTTGATATATAAGAATAAACAATTTAGAAATCAGTAGGGTAAAGTTTTGATGCTACGTTCGAAAAAAGAACTATGGGTGTATCTCCTTAAATAATGTATGGGACAGAAATATATTGCAATAGTTCCTTTTACAATTTATATATATTACTAAGAATAAATTCCTAAACCTAATCAACATCAGATGTTTTTGTATTTAAGTATATTTCTTGAAATTTTAACTTTATATGCTGTAGTACACAACTTGATCTCAACTATCAAACCAGAACTTAAACAGAGAGATTAAAATGTTTCAAGAGGTCTTATTAAGAATCTATATTATACCTCTAGTATCAATTTCGTAGAAAATATCTTATAAAAATGTATATTAAATAACCTTGTTAACTTGTTCTGGACATTTTTAAATAAATAATGTTTAAAGATGTAGATAAAACAGACGATTTAAAAAAAAATATGCTTTACAGAAAAGTAAATTATATGTAAGAGTTTAAAAAATAATCAAAATAAAAAAAAATTCGAAGCAAACACAACATTCATATCGAATTACACAAAAATATCAATACGGTGCATCTTGCCCAAAACTTTAATTAGAGCAAAAAATAGCAATCAGCCATCACGGCTGTTCTGGAAAATAACAAAGCTCAATCAATCTTTAAACTTCATACAATTCCAAAATATGACTTGTGGATGGGGGCTCCAGTTGGAGCAAGCACTGCGACCGGAGGTCTATTGTACTAAAAATGACTATACAGGTATGACTATACAAATGATAAACAGTGACTATACAAATGACAAACAGTGACTATACAAATGACAAACAGGCAAAATATGACTATACAGGTTCAAGCTAAATGATTCCATTTCATTTCAATTTTTATGTTAGTCTTATATTTCAGTTTTTAGGTTATTATTATGATTATATTTCGCTTCGGACACTGTGTTGTGTAATATAAATTTAATATAGTTGAAACCTAAATGGCTACTGAACTCTAAGGAAACGCTTAAATTTAAAATATATCGTGGATCAATAATTTTGTCCATAATACAGTTAAATTTGTGTTCCAAAATTAAACTTTTATAATTATTAAATAACAGGAAGGAATATTTTTAATTAAGATATTCGGAACTAAGAGATATTATTAAAACACAAATACAACGTTCAAACTACGCACAGAATCTAGACATGTTTCAGGAGATACACATCAGCAGAAATGAAAAATCTGTGTGCACAACACAATGAAAAGTTAACTATTGAGTAACAACAAGCCGGAAATACCGGAACAGCAAAGGTTTCATTGACAATCGAATCAATATTGCTGAAATCATTAAACTCCTCCAGAAAGGCAAGTTCGACTAGAGATTTGGGTTTGCGAATTAAATGTGGGTTAGACAAATTAAATATACGATCATGTTCTGAAGAGTGCCTGGTAGTAAAGGACTTCTTTATTTCTTGTTTGACAGTATGTGCTTGGAGCTCCTTAATGCGAAATCTCAATGCTATTTTTGTTTGACCGATGTCCCACTGGCATGAGATACTGTATATGCCTCATTTTAGAGATATTATTCTAAGTTAACTTTTTGATTAAAAGATTTGTATGTAAGCGCATTTACAATTCATATCATTTACCAACCTCAACAGAAGCCCATAACCATCTATAACCCCCAAGTTAAAGACAAACGACACAACCTTATTGCGAAATTTAAAAGCACTATATATAAAAAAAAACTTTCGAAGTACATAAAACAGTAA
Organism: Troglohyphantes excavatus; assembly: GCA_963932185.1. Classification (NCBI taxonomy): domain Eukaryota; kingdom Metazoa; phylum Arthropoda; class Arachnida; order Araneae; family Linyphiidae; genus Troglohyphantes; species Troglohyphantes excavatus. Next base: position 45,010,300 of record OZ010668.1, on the reverse strand, counting down.
CAAAAAGAGTGTGTGGTTCTCTTCAACATGTCGCGAGCCGTAATTCCGTCGTTCAGAAAAGGTGATGGAGCCGGGGCGGCGATGAGTGTGTGCGAGCCCCAGCGTCTGTGTGCCCCATTAGGGCGGCTTTTTGACATTTTCAAGTCGTCGGGAAGAGCTATCGACTCAGGATCAAAGGTTGCTGATTTCGGAGCTCCCGAAATATCTCCCGGTTCAAACGGCGATTTGTCCCCAAAGAGGAGAAAAATTGCCGGAGAAACAGGAATGGGAAAAGGAGGAGGAATATTCACGAGGGACGTACTTTAAAATAAAGATAAGGCGGGAGGAAACGAATCTGGAGAAATAAGAGAAGAGAGGAGAAGGGGCTGCGTCTCTGGACTAACGAGGAGGCATGAGGGTTGTTTACTCTTTAATAACTGCACGCTTTTCTTTTGTCTTTCGCTATGCTGCTCATGAGAATGGTCTTGATTTTTTTTAGGAAAACATCTCGTTAACAATATTAGCAAATGAAAATTTTAACTTTAAAACTATACAGTGGTATTTGTAATTTTGATTCATTTCTGTCAGATATTAGGTGTTTTTAATAATAACTACAGTAACTAAATTTGAAATATAATTTCCTCAGAACTTATAATTAGCAATTTTATTTGCGACAAATAAAACAAAAGACCAAGTTTTTTTTTTTATTTAAGCGACACAACAAAGAATTGATTTGTAAAATACTAAGTAATAATTGATTTGTAAAATACTAAGTAATAATTGATTTGTAAAATACTAAGTAATAATTGATTTGTAAAATACTAAGTAATAATTGATTTGTAAAATACTAAGTAATAATTGATTTGTAAAATACTAAGTAATAATTCATTTGTAAAATACTCAGTATATAATTGATTTATAGATTGAAAAATCCATTGTTTAATTCGAAATAATCAGCATAAAATGTTTATCTATTATATGTGTATAAACAAATATAAACTTATTTCCTGCAAGTATTTTTTAGAAAATATATTGATTTCTTGTAGGTCAGCTGATCACATAAGGATAAAATATGTCTCTTTGTATCTGACTTATTCAGAAATTATCCGATATCACTCTGCGGATACCGCTTACGAAAACTGACATTTCATTTCGGCGAAAACAACCAAAGCAAGAAAATGCGCATGAGAACTGAGGGGTGGACGCAGTCGAAGAAGATTAGTTTCGATTAAGGAAGTTTTCATAGAAATTAGTACGAAAGGAGATTGGTCGAACCCCAGAGGAATACAGATCGAGAAGAAAGGTACAAACACACCGAGAGAGAAGGAAAAAAAAATAGACTGGCTAAATAAAAGCAAAGAAATCAACTCTTTCACAGGCAATCTTTATTGACAAGTTTGTCTGAATGGTTTCTAATTTTCTTCACCGGATAAATGCTCTGGATATGTAAACCGAAAGGGGAAAAAAATCCGGACAGACAAGGCAGTCCAATAAGCCAGCGCCAAAGTTGTCCCAACAATGGTTCTCTGGCCGATACAATGACCAAATGAGCAGAGTAGCTCCCCTGTAAGAATGGCAGAGGGTTGGCGGGGATTTCGATTCCGGCTGCTTTGTTTCACGGAGCGGCATTCCCGCCGAAAATTTCTCCCAGGTGATCGATACCAATTTTGGAGCTGTTGTGCCCCAACAACTGTCAAGACGTCTTGAAAACCACCTCTAACCTGGCCTTCCCCCCCATTCCCAACGACGTCCTCCAAACAACTAGTAAGAAGTAAAACATAATAATAAAAGAGAAGGGGAGGGGGGAGGTTAAGAGAAGATGAAACAAAAACAAAAAAATAAACTTTTCCATCTTAGTTATAGGAAGCGGCTTCCTAACAGTTACAGGGAGTGTGACACGAGAAGTTTTCTCAGCGGCGGGCCGAAGTATTGTCCATTAGGCACAATCATCGTGTTTCTGAAGAACACACAACAGGGGGCGCCGCCCAGGAGCGACTTGCAACCGCCTATTATTGGAATTACCTATTTGCCGAAAATAAACGGATAGGTACAGATAAAATAATTCACCGGTGAGAAATGACTTCAAGAAGTGCTCTTAGCAAAAGTAGCATTTTCGAAAGGGCGTTATTTTTTTCTCATCCTTTTTTATTTTTCTGTTGTTGTTTGTTTTGGTTCTTCTATTTCATTTCTGGACGACTCTTCCTTCATTTGCTGCAGAAGAGAAGGCCATTGTTTTCTCTTTTGCTGACGGTTTTAATAAATGTCAAAATGGGCTGGGAGCATATATCCAAATGGTAAAAGATCGATACATTTCGCCGTAATATTCGAAAGAATTTTCTCAGTGTATTTTATTAAATGAGACTGCATTGCATACACATAGATTGCTAAACATGCACTATATTGATTTCATACACACTATTTTTATTAGATAAGTGTCTATCTATTTTAAGTAGATGTCTTCAGATTGAATTTAAAATATCTAAGGTATTAAGCTATACATTATCAATGTATTTAATAAAAGCATCGAGATACAATAAACGTTACATTTTGCAGAAAGTAATGCATGCAATAGGTTTCTTTTCTTGAAAATATAGCCATTTTAGATATTATTACTTATACGATTTGATACAGTAGTTTTGAAGAAAAAAAACCTATTTTTTTATGTTTTTTAAATAAATTGCTTAAACTATTAAGTATTTTTTAAATGTAAATACCATCGATTTTTTTAGTTGCCATTAAAATGAAAATTTATAAATTTTGATTTATTTTCTATATATATAGCTAAGAACTGACTGATAATGTGTCACCTGAAAATGTTTTGTACGAGAGTTAGATAAAAGCTTGCAATTTAATAATGATAATGATATAAATGAGGATACACATTGTATTTGTAAACCAAGTAAATAGCAAAGAGTAAAAATAGAGTATGATTTATGAATAAGCAAAATAGGCAATACACATATATAAATTGAGTTGTAAGATACGATTTTTCATAGGTATAGGTAGCCAAATTTGAATGAGAGAAGCAATACAAATTCACCCTTTTAATTTAAATAAAGGCAGAATAAAGAAGTATTCCTGTTGTGACTGCTGAATATTACCTAAAGATTCTAGTTCAAACTAAAACTACGAAAAATATTCTTTTAGAAATCCATCAATTTATTAATTATTACTATGAACAAATTTAATCTGCATTAAAGAAAATATTTGTTAAAAGATTGTATAATCAAGGTCTTGATGATGAATAAGTAGCCTGTTTACATTATTATATTAGCAAAACTATATTTTTTAATGTTTTGTTTTGACAGACAAACTACGTATGTCAAGCAGTTATTTTAAATTACAAAAACAGAATTATAATGATAGTATAAAAACAGAAGATGAAAATATTTTTATGGTTTTTAAAGAAACAATTTAATTTCTAACAATTCATACTTTTCAGCGGATAGAGGAAAACATCTTCAACAAAACTTTTCGCGGAATATTTTAAAGCAGAATTTCAATTTTCATTTACGAAAGTTATTCCCCATTATATTATACACGAAACTGGGCTCTTTCCATTCACAACAACGTTCTTTTCATTTTCAAAAAAAACGGAATTGAAACACTGGCCACGTTAAAGAAACTTTTCACCTGACAGTATAGTTGATTATAATATAGTTTGAATTCAGAATTCGAAGTATGCTGTGCAGGAAAATAAAAATTCGCATAGCCAAAATACTTTCGCGAGAGTATGCGAGAGCGCTTGTGTGTGATAAATTGAATCGGGTTTGCAGTTTGAAAAAGCGGAATAAATATGAAATTTCTAGAGCACTTTATTGGGGATGCCCGAGCCCCTTATTTGGGTATTCTGTATGCTGTGCTTACCAAATCAAATGTGCCCATGCTTATGCTATTCATCTGAATGATCCGAGAAAATTGCTTTTGCCGATTTTTATAAACGTATACAATAGTCTCTCCATTTTCGTTGAGCATTTTTTGCTCTCTTTCTATGGCCATTCCCGATTTGAACGTATAAATAAGAAGAATCGGAAGGCATTGCTATTCAGACAACGTTATCCAGGAAGAGGATTTTGAAATATATAAGAATATATTATATTTTCTGCTTTCAATTTGTTTACATTCAAAGGAGGTGGTAAATAGAAAGCGGGATGCCAGAGAAAAGACACGGGAACAAAATTTGCGATTCGAATATCATTCTAAACAGAGTTCCGCCAAGAAAAGAGAACGAGCTAGTCGAAGAAAGGGAAAAGTGGGGAGAGAAAAAAAGGGAGAATATTTGTATTTTCCCCTGAGGTGGGGAATGAAATTTTTGAACATAACAAGATGCATATAGCATGGAGTGTGCTTTTTTTATTTTGAAAAAAGTTAAAACTTAAAACATTCTTAAAAATATATTTTTTAAAGAAAATGCTCATTAACGCAAAGATCTCTTTAAACGACCTTTTTCAGTCGAGATTTTTATTTTTTGAAAAATAAACTAAATATATAATACACAATTAAACTACATTCTAGTTTAAACATTCGTAAACTATTAAAATATATTGTGGAAAACGAAATAAAAATTTTAATTTCCCGTTACTTTATGGAATTTGCAAGTTATATCCCATTTTGGTATATTTTCAAAAATAAATTTAACCTTTTACGGATTATTGAGTATTTAGAGTGTTGGTAGCTAGTTCTAAGGTAATTTTAACACTTTCCAGTCCACAAATTTTAGTCCGCGAATGATGGAAAACAAAGCGAAATACTTCCATAAGCATAGAAAAAAAATAAGGGACCTGTTCCATCGAAATGAAAAGTCCAGTATAGTTCGTCTCTATCTAAATGTCCTCTGTGACGTCATATTGTTTGCATGGTGCATGGTTCGATAAGCCGATTGGTCAACTGGCTGAAACTTGTCTATTGATTCGTTTAAACCAATACTGATGGGCGTTACCCAACCGCCAGCTAACCGGAGTCTTAATAATTGATGCCAGTGAAATTATATCCATATTTGGAAGTTTAAAGAACTAGGAAAATAGTATTTATTTTGCAGCTAATTTAGTACTATCTCTTCCCTAAACACAAAATTATTTTATCCTCAGAACTTCTATCATTCATTCTTTTTCCACGGCACGTTTTTACAATGAGCGCAAGCTTCGAGAATTCATGAGTCGGATGTCGGAATGTTAGAATTATCTAATATATTACTCCCTTCACTTCGGTTAAGGGAATCGGTGCTTAGACCTCTCAAAATCATGCATAATTCCAAAAGTTTTGTTATGTAGATAATAAATGATACTTTTCGTCAAAAACAATGGAAAGAGAATAAATATATCTTAAAGAACGTTTTTGTGTGTTAAGGAAATAAGCACACACCCTATACCCCGAAAGAAAAGTATACATTAAAAAAAACCGGATGAAAAAGAAACTTGGTTATCATACATTTTAGAATTTTCAAAAGAATAATTCTAGGGTAAGAAGATTTCAGCTACTAGTTTATGAATTGTAAAGAACCTCAAAATGTGAGTTAAGAGAAAAATGGATGAAAAGAGTAAGATAAACAAATAAAAAAATACACACACGAATTGGGGAACGTACACAATCTACGCTGCGGAATTTCGTATGAACTGATGAAATTACTTTAAATGATTTTTAAAACTCTTGTTTTCTCTTCTAAAAACGTGCACACCAATCAGTATGACTTAAAAACCTAAATGGTAACAATTATAATTAAAAACTCGTAGTATTAGAGGATGTCACTTAAATTAGAAATGAAAATAGACAAATACAATTGAAAACCACTTTAATATTTATTTCTAAAATCTCGCGTCTTTTTAAAAAAAATATTATAAACACTGGTATTAAGTATTCATAATCGTAGCTGCTGAGAAAATTGACAATTCTGTAACTGGATATTTATATATAAATATATTTTCTTGAAAAGTAGAAAAAGCTTCAAAGTTGTTGTTTTGAAAAAAAATTTGAAAAATAGGACAGAAATTTATATTTTAAAACAAATTAAACTATTATACAAATTACTTTGAACAAAAGTTCATAACATTTTCATTGCAACACTTAGTCAATAACGATTTTATCTGATAAATACTGAAAGGCTAAGAAAAACTTTACCTGCCCCCTCCCCCTTCCCTAAAAAAATACTAACTGCTATATATAAACAAAAAGTGCTGTTTTGCTAACTATAGACAAAACCAGATAACTTAGATGCTGATGTCTGCAAGCCTGATAACTTTGGAGTAAAGCATTGCATTGGTAAGTTTCTTATGGTAGTTTTACTTTTTAAAATATGGAAACTTGAAAACATTGTACATATAAATACCTATTATTATTATTTTTTTCAAAACCTTTATTACAAAAAATGAAGCATATTAATGTAAAATATCATTTTCTGTTGGGTGAGTTACTTCCCATGTGGTCTTATATTTAAGGCGCTTTCTCAGCAGGCTTAAATGCCCGTGAGTACACCTGATTTAAAAAGCAAATTTCCACCCATCTTATCAATAACCTTCCTTCGGCTTTTTCCACCCACATTTACATAACTGTCAGCCCGATGAAAAATCACTAAACCGAACTCCGAAAAACCCCATCGAAAAATCTTCGGGCGTCCTTTTGCGCTAGCCCCTCGGACCGCACGGAAATGATAGATGCGAATACCAGCATCAGGGAGGATGCGGAAAGATATGGAAATTGCCCCCCCTTTCCCAAAACCAAGAATCCAAAAAAACAACCTTCGAACAGAATAAGCAACAAGAACAGGGAAATGAAAACGGCCTCCCTCTCGCGTGCTCCAGAGATACCGGCGAATGCAAAAGGAGGCGCTGAATTCAACTATCCTCACCAGCAACGTGCAATTTTGAGGGATTTTCTTCTTCAAAAAGGGAAAAAAGAGTGTGCGTGAGTATTCATAGTATATACATACATATATCAAATGCTATCCAGAGCAAGAGTTCTCGGGAAAAAAAATATAGTAATATTAGGTTTGGGAGCATATTTGAGGTGTAAAAGATGTGGGGGGAATCCACGCATACCATTTTATACTTTTCAAAGCAGGAAAAATGAAACGGCATAGAGAAGATGGGCGTTGAAATGTTTTTTTCTCCATATGGATATCAAACATTTTTATACGAATGTGAAAACACCAGCATGCTATGGTTTATGATAAATAATATCGTTCGCTCGCAAGAGCAAGCGATTTCACATGTGGCTGGTAAATCTGTACCTCAGAGCCAGTCGCACTTAAGCCCAAATATGGCAAATTTTTTATTGCAAATTATATCTTTAAATGTCGTTTTCTAAACAAATCATACCATCAAAAGTTACTCCAAAACTATTTTTAAGCCTAGACCTATAATAGCCCAAGTCCAATAATTTACAAAGAGAGTAAGATTCAATTTCCCCCCTCTCATGTAAAATTGCCCAAATGTGACTTAGGATCGTCTGGCGATGAGGTACAGAAATATAAAGGATAGTACAGAAATTAATTCCCTATTTTAGCACAAAGGAAAAAAATTAAACCAAAAATATAAACATATAAATATATACGATCAAATTAAACTACTAGCGAAATATATAAATACCCATTAATGTTATTGTTTACAATACGTCATTAAAGTAATTGCTTAATCAATTAATGCAAAGGGCCGTTTTTAAGATAGGTAAATAATGATTCTTTTGAGCTAGTAGGATAAACAAATATAACTTCCTTTACTTATTTATGAATCATATCGAATATGAAACAAGCGATGACAAGTTTTACTTTCCTGATTCTTATTAATGAATTTGTGAGAGGATAAACTTTGATTCATCAACATAGCTATGAGAGGAAGAATATTTTGTAACGTCCAAAAAGTTTGAAGAGCCGAGTGGATGAGCTGTTAAATTAATTTAAAATAAATACTTTTATGACATGGGCGATATATTTCATATTATTTGCAACCCAGTAATCTGTATTCATTTAATCCCAAATATATAGATTATTGCGAATGAAAAAAATGCTATTACTTCCTAACAAACTTTACAATTTCGATTGCATTTTCTCCCAAAGTAAAAAAGTATATTTGTCATATAAACTCCCCATTTACACAAATATCAAAACTCCATATTGTTGTCAATAAACATAATAAAATTAAACTAATATAAGCAAAAAGATTAACACTTTAACAACACTAAGGCCCATTCTACAGGAACGTAATAAACGCTCGTGGCATTTTGCAGAAGCTTCTGTGATTGCTACAATCAAACCACGTGGTTTGTATGTATCAATCATAGATACTTCTACAAAATGCCACGAGCGTTTATTACGTTCCTGTAGAATGGGTCTAACTAAAGAAATTTGAAGATTATTAGGTATATTAATAAAAATTAAATTAAACAATGAATAATTAATCCCTGATTCAAAAACTGGTGTCCTTTGCTACTTAATCCCTTTTGGTTTTAATTTTTATCATACTATAATGAAGAAGCAAAGTCATTATAAATTAGTAAAAACTTTTTTTTTAAAGTATCACAGCAAGCAAAAACAGTTATAAAATTAGATGATTTTTTAGGATTTTCTCAAAATTGTTAAAAATGGATATAACCCGTTTTGCATCTGGGCTACTCACATAAGTAATTCATAGGTCTACAATCTTTACAAACTAATACAGAAAACTCTATCGAAGATTAATTAGTACAAATGGTATATATTTTCATTTGATTGCGTAAACATAACCACGCCACTCTTGAAGACCCATCTTTCTATGGGTTCGGCAATCACCCCAATCGCAATATATTTTCGAACTCCCTATTCATCGATAAGACACGCATTGGAGAGAGAAAAGACAAGAGCTGGCGTCAAACTGGTAGCATAAATTGTGGGAAACCGATCCATCCCATTGCAAATGACAAAACAAACCGAGAGCTGGACAAACAGCCCAATCCACTCCCCCCAAAAGAAACGGCCGCATTCCTTGCATTGAGCAGTGTCGTCCACTAAATAACGCGCCTGCATAAATATGGAGGGAGAAGAAAAGATGGATATGGACGAACGCGATAAGCAGGATCGGAAAGAGCGGGCGAGAAAGATCTATATACATAAAAGATGGGGCTCATTCGAAGGCGCTTCCAAACGGTCACTTGTCTGCTATGCATTTATGGATCAGCCTTCCAGTCCACATAAAAGGATGGCAAGGAATATGATACCTGAGGAGTTTGAATCGCAAAAAAGGGGGCGGGGAAGACACTTTTCGTGAATATGAAACGAGACCCAATAAAAGAAACTCCATAAAGTGGGTGGCATAAACCCATCCTAAAGTCTCTCGTCCTAGTCATACATGACTATGTAATGCAAGGGGATGGTGTACCCCATCCCTTTCCCTTTGCCACTTTCGTTCCTTGAAAGGCTCAGCTTGGGAGATCGTGGACTTGATATTCATGCGCACTTCGTATGCTTCCACTTTGGCGCGTTTATTCATAAAACCCAAAATATAGAAGGATATCCCCACCCCCTTCTCCGTGATATTCGACGCCACTCTTCGCAGTAGACACAGAAGCGCAAATAAAAACGACGGCGGAAAATGTCAACCAATTTCGGAGAAAGTTTTCCAACTGACTTCTTATGCAGTGGTTTTACATTTTTACGTAACCAAAAACTTTTTGGCACCGTTTTAAAATAAAATAAAATCCTTTAAAATTTACGTAGGAATTGGGTAATTCTATGATGTAAAAAAACCCTCACTTTAAATCTTTAGCTGTACGAATATATGTGTAATTACAATACTAATATTGATAGTTAATAACTAGTAACAATGACGCCGAAACCGGTATGGTAACTGCTAAACTTATTTTCACTCATATTATGTAAATGTAAAAAAATCCCACAAAACTTGCCTAAACGTAAACGAGCAAAAACGACCGTTTGTTGTCCTGCCAATACATCTTTGAAATAAATTAACGCGCGAACTAGGGTTCCTTTCTTAAAAATCTCAAAGACTGAAAAATGTCACATAGTTAGCTTACTATTTATCCGCAAAATGATATTAATACGAAATTATTATAGAAATTACAAAGCTTGGCAAAAACTGCAATAATAATATTTATTTCCTATGATAAGTTATATTCGGGCAATTAATGTGCAGCAAAATCACAGTTTGGGGCCCCTAGAACAGGCCTAATGTGCCTAGTGAAAAATCAGGCCCTGCTAGTAATATACTAAGGCAACAAACCGGCCTGAGTCTTAAGCATTTACTTTATTTTTAAACTGCGTTTAATTAATATTTTAATTAATCTAATCGAAACAAGCTCTTAAAAACTTACATTTATAATTAATGACTTAAAACGCCATATTGTTTTTAAATGCACTTCTAAAATATAACAGTTAATTAAACTTTCGTAATACTATATGGTCACATAGTTACAGTTAACACAAGCTCAGTGGAGAAGTGTCTTATTAAGTCATCATGTAGTGAGAGGAGGTAGGATGGGGGGGGGGGGGGGCGAAGTCTCATATTCACCGGAATTCAACCATATTATAATTTTTTAAAAATTAATTATTGGAACAAGCTATTATATATTCAAAAATACTTAAATACTACAATTTGGTTGTTAATGTTAATAAAATCAGCAGCGGGGGCTAGTGCCTCCTAACTTTTTTAAATCGTAAACAGATGCTCTTAGGAATTGTAAAGAAATTAGACATTTGCCCTCTTATTTTCAGCTCTTGCCCTTCTCTTGGCATACCATTCCCACCACAATTACAGTTAATCAAATACAAAATGGTCACACACATAAAAAAAATAGTCACGTAGTAGTAGTTAAGAAAGAATTCAGTAGAAAAATACCTCATTAAATCATGTACTGGGAGGGAAAGGGGGGAGGGTACGACGGAGGGGAGGGGTCTCATTTTTACCGAAGCTTCACCACAATCAAATATAATTTTTTTTTTAAAAATTAGACATTTATAAAAAAATTAATTAAAACAAGCGTTTATTTAAATAACCAATACTTTAAAAAACACAATTTGGTTGTATAATAGGCGGAAGTACGACGGAGGTGGGTGGGGAGGACTCATTTTCACCGAAACTCAACCACAAACATATATAATTTTTTTTTTTAATTATACATTTATAAAAAACATGCCAATTAATTAAAACAAGCATTTACAAACACAACTATACTTAAAAAAAACACAATTTGGTTATTAAATTATAGTTACTGATAACATTAGAGTTCATTAACTTCTCACTATAAAAAAAATTATCACGTAGTGATAGTTAAGACCGAATTCAGTAGAAAAGTGCCTCATTAAAGCAGCGTGTAATGAGAAAAGGGGGGGAGAGGGTCTCATTTTCGCAGAACCCTAACCACAACCGCATGCACCACACCACCATCATCATCATCCGAGCACCAAGTAAGAAGACGAGGAACTTACCCTTCCCAGCAGAATGTGCTGCAAACTGGATGCAAATGGATGCTCGCTCATCACACACTCACAACTCGTACATTCCTCCTCGTCCTACATATTTTGGGGCCCCGATAGGGTAGCGGAATGACTGCTCTATGCCGATGACGCCATTATGAGGAGGCATTAGTTAAAACACAGGCGCCCGGCAACCAAGGGAAGAAAGGCCTAGGCAAGGGATGCCTAATGAGATGCCGTTTCCACACAAGGCTTCCACGAATGGGGCTCTTGCATGGTTGGGCTCGGGCCGTAATTATGATATGGACTGAATTTTTGCTACAACCTGTTTGTGCATCGAGGTTTTTTTTTTTAAAGGAAAGGGGTGCTCTTTGTTGTTGTTGTTATTTGTTTACGTTCGCCGAAAATTCGGAGATAAGATTCCAGCGTGAGAACATAATTCTCGGAACCATGTAATAAGGAGCTCACGTTCGCCTTAAAAAAATTGCACCATTGAAAACGGAATAAATTACAATGTATCGAAATTTTATTGTTGATTTAATCGGTTGTCTGGCGTTATCACATTGTCTGATGATAGTGTTTGAAGAAAATATTATTTATAAGTCGACTATCTTACAAAAAGAATTGGCAAAAATCTTGCATGTATAATAAGTCATCCTAAGTCAAGCGCGGATCCAGGTGGGGGGGTAAAGGGGAAATTACCCCCCCCCCCTAACATCTAAGATTATATTTTCAAAAGTCCCTTTAGGCAATGACAAATTTCAAACTAAGGGGATCAAATTTGATGTTCATGATAACAATATACTGTATTACCCCCCTAACAATAATCTCTGGATCCGCCCTTGTCCTAAGTTTAATGAATGCTGTTTTGTAACATAGTAATACTGTAAATTGTAAACTAAAACCTCAATTTGAAAGTGAAATCACCCCAAATTGGATTAACATAAAGTCCAACACTTGTGGATCTTGTATCTTTTGTACCATATAACATGCATAAAAAAGATGAAAGATTTTCAAGAATGAAAAATAATACAATAACGAATATTACAACAACGAATTCATTAAACGTCTAATAACTGATATATCTGTATTAGAGAATTAGTATAAAGAAAGTTATGTTATAAATATCTGTATAATTACAATTATTTATTTAAGGGGTATCAATCGTAGTTTAATATTAATTATCTCTCTGTTAATCAGTAAGTATTGCATTTAGATTTGATTAATGTAAATTGCAAGGCGTCATAATTTAAAACCCATCAATAGATATGTTTTAATTTTACAACAAATTTGTATAAGATAAGAAAATAATCCTCAATAAATAGTAAACAAATTAATTTAGGAAGTGATAAAGCATAGCTTAGCACAAGTCCCTTAAAAACTGACAAATCCAACTCTTTATGAAGAAATACAAATTTGTGATAGAAATCATTAATGACTAAAAAATTTGCAACATAATTTCAAAATGAAAAATTCTGCATAATGACGATAAAAATGTATATATAATTACTAAACGATTCGAATTAAAACAATAACATACAGAAAAAAAAACTCAGAAAATTGTAGCATTAATAATACTGAACGACTACCAAATTCAGAAAAATGAGCAAACAAATTTATTTAAAATGAGAGAAATAGCAAAGATTTGCTTTTTGCTTATTCGTATAGTAATTGACTAGACAAATAAGCGTAGTCATAGATATAAACATATTCGTCTAAAATGTTAAACATTCTTATTTATTCAAACTTAATGGTAGTAACCAGGGATCCAAAGTAACTCAAAATAGAAAAAAAAAGTAAACTAACTTTTATCCGTTTCACTTAAATTAGAATAAAATGTCGATGAAATATTTTAATTTATCAATAATTACGAATATATTTTAAATATTTATGCATGTTAAATGACAAAATGCATGTTAAATGTAAGCAAATACAAAAGTTTAAAACAAACTTTTGGAATATATAATAGGTACAACCGGTATTCCTTTTTAATTAATTAAATATCGAAAGTAAAATATATATATATTTGTATTTGATAGCTATAATTAAAAAATAGAAACTTATCAACGTCGGCTTAATAAGCGTAGTAATAGCCAAAACGTAACAAAAATGATTTTACAGGAAGTTGTAAAAACGATTCAATTTTTACAAAAAAGGTAATAATACGTGTCAGTCAATCAAAAGAATAGCCCATTACATGACTGACTGCACGCTGTTTCATTTTTTATTTTTTTTATTTAATAATATTTACCCTCAGTCACAAAAGCCAGAAAATAAAAAAAAAGGCAAAAAAGCAATCAAAAACTTCACAACAACAAAAAAACTTTTTTTCGGACACCCGGAAAACGCCCCCAAATCACACTCTGCCCTATGATTGGTCGACAGGCGACCGTTGAAAGCCCTTCAAATACCAGAACCCAGAGTCGCACCGGTCACTCGGCGGCAAACTCAAACGAGACCTGAATAGTCTTGAAATTCTTTCAATTACCTGTGGCCGCCGCAGCTCGCTTCTTGTAGACGTCCCACGGAAATGGGTCGCGCGTATGTCCGGGCCCGTACATCCAAAGTGCTCTTTTCAGCGCACAAACATAGCTTCGCGTGACAAATTAGAGCGACGACGATCTCTTCATCCCGCGAGCCAACGTGTTGAATGAAGGGCCCAGCAGAGGAGACGATCCACTCAGAATGCATGTATGTATGTATGCACGCCTGGCAGGGGAGGCCCGGCGATGGGGAGTTTGGTCAGCCAAACCTGTCCAATTAATCGACTGCCCCGGGACATACACACACAACCGACATGCAAAGTTTCTGCGCTCGGCTCTTTTTTTTTTTTTTTTTTTCGTTTTTTTTTTTTTTTCGGGGGAGGAGGGGATTTTTTTTCTTCCTTCCCTCTTGTTTTTCCTACACACTCCTTTCAGAAAGAAAAAAAGAAAAGAAAAAGAGTGTGGAAGGAAGGAGGAGAGAGAGAAGAAAAAAAAATGTCGTCTTGCACGACCGGTGGGGGAAAAAAGGAGAAGAATAAATTCGCATTAAAAAAAAAAGAGGGGATGAAGAAAAAAATACACAACCCAACGCCTCGGAATAATTATCATTCTATAGAGGAGAAAAGAAAGTGGCCCCTGGAGCGGGGCTGATTTCTCATTAGACAGGTGGAAACAAAACCCCAATACTAACAATGGGAAGGGTCTTCCTTCCTCTATTGAAAGCACAAGGCTGCAAGAAACCAGTTTTTAAAAAATTAGGGGTGGGAGGCGATAAGGGGATCATTTAAAGAATAATCTTACTGCATAAGGCAGAGCATGGGCTTTGTGCCGGTTCCTAAATTAATCAAACACAAGAATAGATAAAACCTCTAAAAGACAATGATCGACGACGGTGACCTTATTATACTGTGGTTCGAATGGTTACCATTCATGCTTCAAGGGAAAAGGGAGCCAGATTGTGGAGATTTATTGCTGAAACAATCATTTCTATTATTGCACACATTCACTTTTTATCCACTTATTTTTTGGTACATTTCCGATACATTTGGTGGATCGATTTTTTTTATATATAAAAGGTTAAAAAGTGTAATCGGTGTTGAATCAAAATACAAAATCATTAGGGGAAAAAATTATATTTATCAAACAAATATTTCAATAGGAAAACTTACAGGTATTTATTACAAGCCTATATTTATACGCTTCAATTCGGGCACGAGTTATTATGTAAATTACATTTAATTTCGTATATATTTGTGTAAAAACTGTAAAAAAAACCGTTGCATTACTCAAAGATAAAAAAAAAAAACTATATACATACTATTTTAAAATCAAACAAATGGCACTTTTAATTACTGTAAACAAATCCACAGGGCAGACCACTACGTCTACTATTCTAGGATAATTATTTTAATAAGGTCCGCATTAAATTTGTTGGTGTGTTTATATAATATTTTAATTATGTAGCAAAATGTATTTATCTTTATAATAGGACATTTAATTTATAACCAATATAGAAAGGAAGATTCTAGGATAATGCAAATAAATTCAGAATTTGTACTAAATATAAATTAAACATATATTACTTAATATAATATAATATAATATACATTACATAATTGTTATTACTTATATATAGATAGAGTACCAGGGGACCGAACCCAGCTCGCTCGCATGTTTTAATACTTAGTAATATTTCTAATGAATCAAATCAAATACAAATGTTTTGAAATGTCTATTTCAATGGTTAGACGTTTCATAATATATTTTATCGTCTAATAATGTCTTCATTATCGAAATCAGTTAAGTTCTTTAAAATGCTCATATGATTGATTAGAAGCGTCAAGATTGCAAAGATACCGTATCAATTGTGCAAAAGTAATTTAAATTAATATTTATTTTTAATTATCCTGAGCGTTTAATACAACCATTCGCACAATTGTAGCACAAAGTTTTCGTTTGAATGCTAAACCCTTACAATATTCTTGTTTAGTATTTCAGTAACAATTTGTAGCAATGTTTGCTTCTGTTTAACTCTGGAGTAACTGAATGGATTTTTAAATGCTATGCAAAGTAGTCTTTGTTATTAAGAAGATTTAAAATATTTTTCCTACTGCAAAATTATTTAGGCAATTTTTTATCTTCAACTTGATACACAAATAATAAGGAACGAACAGCATTTTATATTCTTATTAAACGTTTAATCAATAATATATTTTTTTTACTTATTTCGAGTAATTTTATGTGTTATTCGGAATTAATTGTAGTGATGAATGCAGTCTTATCTTTAATTTAGTGAAATAATATAATTTTACCAATTAACTATTAATTATAATGGTTGCGAAAACCAACCTTCTAAAATTAAACTTTTTCTATAACCTAAATATAATATTTTTTTATTGTACTTCATAATGTAGTTACGATTAAATTATTAATCTTAATATTTTTTTTGTTAAACATATTTAATGATGAAGCTGCCGTTTTCAACTTTTCAATAAACGTATAGTATTTTGTTTAACCTAATGTTTGAAAATGATACAGGTTGAAAGTTGTGGCTGTTATTAGGAATATTTCATAATTTTTAAGTGGTTACGTAAGAAAAGGTTACATAATATAAAATTTGTGTAGGTCGCTTGCAGTATAGGTCTTGAAAAAAAATAGTTATTTGGAACAAATTTTTATTAACAAAATACTTATTTGAAGTAACGTGATAAAAAATAATTAAAAACACATTTACGGTATATGTAAAATTTATTTTTTAAAAATGATTTTAAATTTGGTGAAATTAATTTTCGTGTGTGTATGTGAAAACTTTTTCTTTCAAGCGTTTAGATTACTATGTATGTTTCAATTGAAAACTCTTAAACTCTTTTTCCTTTATTCTATTGTAAAGCCTCATTACTCATCTAAATATCTGCTTGAAACTAAACATACTTACGTAATACGATAAACAAATCAGTATTTAGTTATTACTGTCTAATACAATTTAATATCGAAAATAATTTCATATTTAATTAGGCAGGTGCTTTTGAATAAATATTTTAATAAAGAAGAATATTTATTTGAAATAACAAAATAATTAAATTTTAAAACACATTTATAGTAAATGTCAAATTTATATTTAAAAGTGATTTTAAATTTGGTTAATGAAAACTCTTTTTTCGTTGTTCTATTGAAAAACCTCATAACTCATTTTCAATCCCTCTCTGCTTAAAACTAAACTTACGTAAGTCAAGAAACAATTCATTATTAAATTATTATTAACTAAAACAATTTAATATCGAGAATTATTTCATATTAAATTAGGTAGGGGTAAGGATCGACCTCGCGCAATTTTTTTACACTTTTACATTCATTATAAAAACATCACATTTTTTTTAACAATTATCTGCTGCTTCAAATTTAAAAATAAATACTACATAAAAACAACGACTTTGCACAAAAGGCCATAAGAATGTTGCTTTTACATTCAGAATGTGATAAATTTACTGGTATCAGTTTTCCAGAAAAAATGAGCATTTGAAACTATTAAACTCTTTTAATAATTATTTACTTATTAGAATGTGGAATGAACAACGAACCATTGTTATAGACACATGGTTTCGAGATTAAAATTTTGACGGATTAACAAAAACGCATGGTTGATTAGCCTCTGTTATTGGTGAACAACAAAAGATGTGGTCGCCATCAACCAATAACAAATGCGCGTGAAGATATTTATGTCTTGAAATGACGTCAGGTGAATTTCAGTAGAAACCAATACAAAGTGTTCATAGTAAACAAATTCGAATTTTTAGAAACGCTTAATTTTTTCACAATTTCTAAAACATATCTTCAAAACTGGAAAACTACAAAAAATTCTGTTTCTCGTTTAACACTATCAGAAATTAGGTGTATTTATAAACAATTGGTAATATAAAACCTATCAAATAACGCTGATGTATAGAACAAAACTGTTTATTATATGTATAAAATTATTTTTTACCTTTTATAAATATTGCGTAAAATTAATTTAATAAAACTTCTTTTAATTAATTCCATTGGAATATAAAAGCTGATAAAAGTATATATAAACAATTGCTAAAATAAAACTTACCAAATAACAATGTAGAAAAAAGTTTAATTTTAATTGTATATAAATATATATTTTATAAATAACACGCAACATTAATTTAATAAAACCTAATTCAATTGATTCCATTGGAATATAAATACTTAGAAAAACAAACGAAATTCCTTCTAATCAAACACATTTTGTTTTGAAAATTCCATGTTCTATTACTGGAAATGCATAATCCATTTTACATGGAATATAAAAAAATAAACTACGTGGTTTTCCAAACGATATTTTCTTGTACGGAATTTTAAAAACTTGCTGTTGTGTATTCCACTTATGACGTCACGTGCATAAACAAAGTGAAAAATCACAGAATTAAATTTGTTTAAACTTTGATTATTCTAAATGCAAAATATTTTTATTCAAGTTCTTTTTAAATAATTATTAGAAAACTTATAGTATTTAGTAGACGAAAAAGTCACGTGATTAGAATGTGTTTTTTCTTTATTTGAAAAAGCAAACGATTTTTCCATTTTAATTTTAATTTACTGATGTTTCCTTATTTTATTTATGAGAAAAAAAATATTTATTTTAGAATAAAAACTATAATGAAAATATGTCATCAAAATATTTTACAAGTTTTAAATTAAAATAACATATGACGAATTAAATAACGTTTAACTGTTACTGCCGCATAACCTATTAACTCTTACGCGATGAATAATTTGCAATGAAAAGAAGAAAATTTAACTTTTAATCTGTTTATTTCACGCTCTAAATGACATTTTTCGCAGATGAAACCAATCCCGATGGAATTTTTACCCCAAACATTGCTAATACATCAATTTTCGTTAGAGCGGATTTCGAGATTGTGCAAACAAACAAATATAGTGACATCGCTCGTTTAATAATATTAGATATAACTACATAATTTGATTATTTTTTTCTGATTATTTTCAGCTAATGGGTCCCTTTTTTCAGTAAAAAATACATTTTCTGTACGATTTAAGTCAAGTTATTTGAATAAACAAAAATATCGGAGATACATACTTTGTGCTTAAACTTCTATATATAAACCAGTGAAATCAATTTATTTACGAAACTTGCAGTGTTTTGTCAAATAAAGAAACCTTTAAATACATTTCCATAACAATTTATTTAGGGATTTTTTTATTGGGCAATGGAGTTTAATAAAAGATAAAATGGGTATTGGAGTTTAAAAGTAAAATATAGGAAATTCAAAATAACTTACATGAAAGACAAGTAAAGCAAGAATCTTCGGAAAATGTATTATTCTACAAAAACTAGGAGTTTTTAAGCTTATAAAACAAGAATTCATTACAAATTCGACTCAAACTAACAGCTATCAAACCTATTTATAATAAAATATATATAATTTTTTTTATAAATTTGTTTGATAGCTGTTAGTTTTACAATGAAACACTTTAAAGAATACTTTTTTTAGCAAAATGAACGCACTTCCACTGTATTAGACACAAAATAAATATATAGAAATTTTAAATTAAAACAAACTCGTTTACGAAACAAATACAACACAAATAAGGAATTAATTCATGACACAGAATAAATGACAAATTGTGTAACAGATGACCTTTACCCTATAATAAAAAAAATCAAGATTCGGTTTCTCAAAATAGCTAATTGTAATCAACTTTTAAAAAAACTATTATGAAAATATTCCCTTAACATTCTAATGTTTTAGGTATTTAAGAGTACACGTCCATCCAATAACAAGATGATGATTGACATTCATTGTACTTCGTTTAGTTTACTAAACGGGTATAAAAAAATTCTACTGCATTTTTAAGCAGGTATTCGGTATTCCATTTTACCCTAGCTGTGAAACGAAAAAGAGTTTAAGTATCATTGAAAAATAATAATAAAAATATTTGTATTTAATACCAATTGTAATGTTACAAAAAAATTTTACAGAGAAATTGGGCTTTGAACTAAAAAAAAGTATTTTACCCATTTTTCCCACTTACAATTTTTTTTCTTGATAATGTTTAATGCAAGTACGGAGAAATTTGGTATATATGAGCATGTACGTTTGAAAATAATTGTACGAGTTATATAATATTATAGTTTTATTTTAAAACTTAAAACTCTACTAAAAGTTACTATTTTGGACATTTACTATATTTTCTACAAAACTCATAGATATACTTATCAATAGTTTGATTCCAATATCACAACATTACATGTATTAATGTTACATTAAAAAAGCAACAGTCATGGAAAATTTACTTGTGCATTAAATGTATATTTGCCTACATGATAAAAATCTAAAAGAAAAAAATAGTAAATAGTCAGAATCAATTTTATTTCTACCTTTTCTGAATTTTACAAATTTTAAAACCTATAGAAATTCCCTTATAATTAAAAATGGACCCAGTTAGTTTTTTTTGTTGTTATCATTTAGGAATGATATATTTTGAAAAGGAAGTAATATATTTCGTTTACTAAGAATCCGTATCCATCTGTGAGCCATCGTGCTGATAGAGATTGGAATTGGAGAAGTTGAAGAAAGTATAAATATATTTTTATTAAAATGAACAACTCTTTAAGCTTTAAAAACGTGGATAATTTGTTAAAAAAATAGAAATAAATTAACAAAAAAATTAATGCCTGTTAATTAGCTATCTGCACCCAAACGATTTTTTTTTTGCATTTTAAAGTAGTATATTAAATACTTTTTAAATTTTATTTTTATTTATTATAAAATGATAAAAATACTATTTTTAAAAATAGAAAAATAATTATGTAGCATAGATAAATATCAAATTTGTTCAGTTATACAGATATACCGATTTTGAACAAAAATTTATAACACAACTTTAAAATACTAGAAAAAATAAAGCCATAACCCATTTTAATATTTAAAACATTTTAATATTCCAAAATAATAACATTAAAAAAAAATATTATGGGTATTACCATAAAAAAATTTAATCTTGAACATACTGTCAAAGAATGTTTCAATTATAAATAAAATATAAAAATACATCGTAAAACAATTGCAAATAATATACAAATTCAGTTTTGACATTTATTAAAGTCAAAAGTTTTTTTTTTATTCTATCAATTTGAAGGAAAAAAATTGCAGTTAAAAGTAAACAAGTTAAAAAAATAAATTAAAAAGGGTAAATAAAATAATAACATTATAAATCTACGATTTGGAAACACAGACAAAAAGTTTAAATGGATTTTAAAAAAATGTCTGCGGAACAAATTAGAAATAACGTCAATACAGAAAATATTTTAGCGTCAAAACAAACGTTTTATTTCAAAGGTTATAAAAAAAAAGTAGATTTTTCAGAATGGCAGTTTAACTTATTTTTAGATAAATGTTACTGAGTTTTTAAATACTAAGTGTTTAAGTGAGAGTTGTTGGCTTTTATTTATTATATTTTATTCAAGTTATTAATTTGACTAAAAATTTTTTTTTAATAATGCCTTTTATTCGAAAAAATGCCTATTTATTCCCACTGGCTACCCATTTCACACCATTTGTGATTGAAAAAGGATATAAAAAAACTAAGCATTTTCGGAATTTAAAATTACAAAAAAAAAAAAAAATATTAAAAATATTCAAAATTGATGTCAAGGAACCCATTGCATAAATACACCAAAAAAGTTTTGTATTTATAACTTTTTAAAAGATAAAAAAAATAGCTTTGAATGAAAAATTTGACGCTTTTCCTACCATTATACCCAACTTACATACCTATCTATTTTTAGTAAGATTAGTGGGGTGAACAACTTGTCGAATTTTTGATTTAGTAACCCATTGCATTCTAAAAGTTGGGAACCAAAGGTCCAAAGAGAGTGTCCGCTTCAACTAACCGTGGTTTATACACTGTAAAAAAAATGTGCTTCAAAATGAGGACATGGATGTACTCGTTTTTCTTTGAGTGCAATTGTATCGTAATGAGCAATGACGTACTCAAATTTAAGTAATCGTACTTTCGCAAAAATGAACAGTATGGTTTAATATTTCTAATATCAGCTTCTTTTTAAGCCATCTTAACAAAGTGACATGGCAAACTTAAAATAGATGTTCAGAAGATGGCTTTCTACATCATTTGATGTCAATTGCTTAAATGGAAACTGAGTTATTACGACTCGATTATCGTACTTCCCATTCTTTTGCCACGCCTTTTTTAACATTACTTCTGTTTATAACTTCTTCACGTAGCTCTTGTAGTACAACACGGATATGGCCCTGAACTTCTGTACGGACGACATCAGGTAGTCGGATTCGGTTTGATTCCCGGTAAATCCTGGTTGTAATTGTTGAAAAGTATTGAAAGTGATTCATGAAGGTAGCCTATGTAGGCAAGCAACTGCTCTTTTTATTCATTTTTGAATACATGTCTTTTTCAAAAATGAAACTTACGTATTCGGAGCTGTGATAAGAATCGAATGCAATCAAAAATGAGTTCATTTTATTTATTTTTAAGTACCTATTTTTAACAGTGTAATTATGAGGCAGTATTCCCGGGTCTTTCCTTCGAGACAAATCCCGAATCGTCGCCAATACCCCGTCCGTGCAGCTCAAAATACGACATTAAATCAACCAACACGATAACAAGTAACACGCGAAGAAACTCACCTGTTACAACAAAAAAAAACGCATACTTTTCCCAATTGCTTCGGAAGCATATTCATGAAAAGGCCATAAAAGTAGAGAACAATAGGAGGCATGCAAATTCCCAGCGCAGGAGTGCATGACTTAAGCACTTCTTTACGGCTTATCATTCTTTTGGTGCCGTCATCTCTTGCGGTTATCGCCATTTTTTTTTTATCCTTCTACTGTTTTTTTGCAACGCTACAATGTTCGAAAACGGAAGGTGGGGTATCCTGCGTGATCGCGTGACAACAACCATGGCGGATCGTGATTTTCATATTCAAATCACCGAGCAGGAAAGGATGGTTACAAGATGATGTTACGCCGGGAGATAAAGAAAATATAAATATGTACCGTTTAAGAGGTGAAAGAATGCTCGATTTGTAAATAAAGTCATTCGAAAGTTTCGTGCTTCGCCGCGCTTAGAGGCTTGAGTGAAAAATATACGTTAATCGTTTCGTTCATGCAAAGGAATGGTGTAGTGAGATACCATGAGAATTTGTCACTTGTTTATTTAAGCGCAGCACTTGAATTAGTAGGTAGATAAAGAAAATCTTCCGTCAAATGTTGATGGAGATCGAGTTCATTTTCACACTTGACGACACAATTGTCTTTCTCACAATCGAATTTCTGGAATCTGCGAAGAAAATAAAGAAAGCGCAGACACTCTTATTTTTTAGATGTCTTAAATAGTAAACAATTTATTTAAATTAATTTATATTTATCTAAAATCACAAGCCGATCACAATATAATCTATATAATCGCATATGTCAGTTAAACTATAAACTAAATAGGTCTTGCATTTTCTGTATGTTCACATTTGATACTGTGTATGCATAGGCAAATGGGCATTAAAGGACTAAGTCAAACTCTCTCTTATGTATGAACCTATAAATCCAAAACTGCATAAAATAAAAAAATACTTTTTATTTAAGTTTATTTTATATTTTTATGTTAAATTATTAATTAAGCAAGAAGTATCGCTATCTAGATTTTTTTTAATTATCAAAATCTTTTTTTAATTATTTCATTAAACAAAACCAGTAAAATCTTTTTTTTCTTAACACACACAAAATACATTAACACATATGTGAAGAAAAAATTCCACAATATAGTTAGACTATTTAAGCAGTTTAAAATAACATATTGTTAATTGCCACTACGCCTAATCAGAGAATCTAAAAGGAAAACTGGCTGTAGCAATATTTTTACGTTTCATCATTTGCTTTTTTTTTTATGACTTTCAATTTATTCTACAAAAGAGTCTTTGGTATTCCCAATGTCAAGACCAAAAAACAAGTTTTATTTTACTTTTCGTTCGCTTAAAACGAGTCGAAATGTTGGGCTGAACATTCACATCCTGTTAAACCAATCGTGTATATTTAGCATGAAAATAAAAAGAAATACCAGAGTCGATTCTGATTTTATTTCAATAGAAATACCTATTCATCGAACATACCACAGGTTGATTTACACATGCAATGACAGTCTAAATTATTATTTGTGAATAGCCATAAGAAAATATTACAAAAACGAAATTAAAAAAAATTTCGAAATGACACCTTTTAATTAGAAAGACGATAAATCATGTGCAGTAAAAGGGAAACAATCAATAAAATAAACTCTGCTTCAAAGGATGAATGTTAAACAACGCACTTTTGTTAAAACAGCTCGATAACGTAAAAATAATATGATGAAATTCAGTTGTATGTATTTTGAATAGTTGCGTGTGTGTAGTTAATTAATAAAATATAATAATAGGAATACTCAATTACTTAATAAATAATATTAAAAAAACAATGAACGTTTAACAAGTGTTTGAACAATAACGAAACTGTATAATAAAACAGAAGCTAAAATTAATACAGTTTCAGGGATCTCAAATAGCAAGAGGCAAAATTTTATTCCACGAATTTTTTTTTAATTTTTAGCAACTTTATTTAGAGAGTTTTTTTTTTAATTTATACATCTACTTTGCATTGATATACTTTGTACAACTTTAACGTACTATAATAACTAAAAAAGAATATTGAAAATATTTTTATACTTATTATTGTCAAGTTATTTGATTAAATAGTAAATTCAATACCCATAATACTAGTTTTAATAATTTCTCATTTACACAAGTGCAACTATGCGTACATCTGTATGTACCAACATCCTTGCAACTTTTGAATATTAAGCTTTTAGACCACGTCAGACTTGTTTAATCATATATATAGCAGTGGTCCCCAAAAGGTGGTCCGCGGACCCCCGGAAGTCCGCGGGTCAATGTTAGGAGGTTCGCGGAGTCACAAAGAAACGGACAAAAAAGAAATATTTCACTTATCACATATAGTTCAAAAATCAGTGCAGTAACTTACTTAAGCTATTACAATGTTTTCATGATTGTTAAATGTATTAATAAGAGACTAAAAGAATTTAAACTTCTGGTTGTGGTGTTATCTTTTTTATGTATTTGTTGAGTAAATGGGTATTCATATTCTTAGTAAAAGCCTGTGTGGAATTAAAAGAAATTATGAAATAAATTTCAGTATTTTCCTCCTTTCATTTTCATGTTCAAACAAAATTTGAAACATGTACATATCCAGAAAGCGGGGGGACTTCCAGAAACATACATAAAAAAAGGGTCCTCGGTCCTATATAAGTTTTAGTGAGGGGTCCGTCGCTTAATGTTAATTGAAAACCTCTGACTTATAGAACAATTGACATTACTTTATTCCAGGAATGTTTTTTTTAATATAAATTAACGTTTTACATTTTGAACTTCCTATAAAGTCCATTGTAAACAGACATGGTCAGGGGCTGATTACCGAATAGGCTCGTGAATCCCAGGCTTACACTTTAAATTTTTGAGGGGGCCCCAAATCACACATTTTATATAAATATTTAACACCCCGTACATAGTTCGCTTTTAAATTTAACTTTAAAAAATTGCTTTACAATCTTTAGTGAAAAAAAGTTGCCACTTGTTAAATTTGTTCGAATATTGGAGAAAAAATCAAAACATGCAATATATTACGAGTACTGATTACTTATTAATATATTTTGTTATTATACTTATAATGTGTTTTATTTTAATGCCATTCAGGCTAAAGGATTTTAGTGCATATAACAGTTCGATTTCATGTTCTAGGGTCTATTTGAGAGCAATGGGGCCCCATTTAAAGACAGGCTTCCTTTGCTTCAATGTCTTAATCGGGCCCTGGACATGGTAGTTTATTTTTGGAAGATACAGCTTATTACGCCTAACGGATGAAATATGCTGTTATTAAAATGATTATTACGCTCAAACTTAAGGAAGATTCGTAAAATAAAACTGCAGTAAAATAATATTCTACGATATATAACCGTTTTCCATGGCAGAACAATGAAAATGACTGCCGATATTCTAAACAATCTAACACCGTTTTCCCTACAAATATGGCAGAAAAAAAATCAAACCTTAAAAATGATGTAACGTCTATATATATAAATGAGAAAAACCCCACTCATTCACTCATCACTAATTCTCCAACTTCCCGTATACCTATGAAGAAGAAATTTGGCAAATTTGTTACTTATACCTTAAATAGGAAAAGTAAGCTATTTTTGTTCCGATCGAACGTATTTAAGGGGGTGCAAAACCCCTTTTTCGATGTTAGTAGTGTGGGGTTCACTTCATATACCCGATACCCCCGCTAAGTCTGGAGTGATCACTTTAGCCAGCTGGCAGAGTATCGGAGTAGCAAGCAGAAGTTCGTTGGTTCGATACCGAGTGAAGCCAAATAGCTTTAGTGCTACGGTAGCGACGTTAGTTTGGGAATCTATTAAAATATGGATGTTAATCAACGGGAGTATCGTATGTATATCCACAATATTGTACATCCAACTTCTCCATATCATCAATCTTTGCAGGACCTTGCCAATAAAATTTCGTTACAAATTGTAACTTTTAATACTGTGGTTCCTTCTGATGGGGGACAAATTAAGAATATTATTTATTTATTCCGCTTATAAATATTGTATTTGTATCTATTTTGTAGCTTATTTACATCCCGTGCGTAGAACGGGTATTTCAGCTATAATTTATATACATCATGAAGTTAACCCATATTTGTAGACTTCTTAGGTAGTAATCATAGATCCGAGCAGGGACCGACTTACAAGCTTAGGGGCCCAGGGCAAAAGAACATTAGGGGGCCCTCGACGTACCTCAAAATAAAATTGCTAAATTTACGTATAAGTACACATGGCAAAATAACATAATCAGCTTTAATAGAAGTGTAAATACTGCAAAAAAATTCTTATTTTTTTAAAACCCCAAGAATTCGAATTAACGTTAATATATGGTCTCTCTCAATACTTCAACAGTTTCTTCATATGTTTCTGGTTCTGTGCTTTCTTCCTTTTTAGCTTTATTTTAGTTCAGCCAGATTCGTATGTTCTACCCATTTTATAGCTAGCAAATCCTTAACGATTATAATATCAGAAAATTTTGAATAGGTTGAAAGTATCAGTTAACGACAAATCTACCTGCAATTCGTAAACCCAGTTTGTTTACGGTCCTGGCCGTGAATTGAACTTTGCAAGTAATGCAACGTGCAGGAAAAGTGAAATCAATTGGATAAATAGTATACCTTTTACAAAAATTAACAATTGATTTAAATAAAATTATTAAATTTTTTTGATTAAATTAAATTTAATTGATTTAAAAAAATAATTAGTTTTTAAATTTATTTTTAACTTTTCCACATTTTGTTAGCTTTATAATCATTTTTTTTGGGCCCCTTTAAAATGGGGCCCTGGGCAAGTGCCCCGAATCCCCTGCTGTAAATCAGTCTTTGGATCCGAGGGCTTAAAACAGCACATTTCTTAAACTCATACCTTTAGTCCGATACACGGGTTACTGGAAAAAGGGTTTTGATGCCCGGCATCGGCACTTTCATATATCCTGATGGAAGTCGTTACGAGGTTAAGTCGTGCATTCAAGCGCAGTGACACACATTACCAGTGGTAATTCCACTCGCCCATACATGATGCATTGGAAATTAATCATATGCTACTTTTTATCACTACTTGAAGATTTTAAACTTGATGCTGATTCAAAGTGTATCTCATGGGAAAAAACGGTAAAGGCCTTGTCGGGGTGCACTCGTACATGGTATAATGGCACCCGTTCTATAAGCAGTTCGTGTAATCGTATCTGAAAGATATGGGGTTTATGATACGTTGAAAATAATTAAGTAATATTTCAAATGAATTAAAGTAGTTACTGTAGAAACTGGAAACTATTCCTGCTCTGATATTTTTGTATTTGTTTAGATTATTCTGAAAATAGGTTTTTTATAGAACTAGAGTGGTCAATACGTTATATTTATGTCAGATGTATGTCTTTAATTTGAAATATAATATTAAATTTACAATTATTCTTTAAAGAAACTTTACTGCATTCTGTATTTTCAAAAAAAATATAATAACCATAAAAATTAAATTTACATATTATGACACTTAACTTATTTGTATTGTTTTATAACACTGAAATTATCCTACAATACACACTGAATAAAAGTTTAGTTATCGTATTAAATATGTCTTGCCAACCGACAGACAGTATTGCTAATTTGCATAAACAATATTCTATTATCATCCCTATTTATATTTATCTTACAATATAATAAACCCTTTTAAAGTTTATTTTTATCGTTAAATATATACAAGGGATCACAAATGGATGCTTGGTCATTATTCGATTATTTAACTAAACATAATCAACCATTCTATTTTCTGTATTTTAACTACTTTGGATGAAGCTACTAAATATAAGCGACGTGTTTAACACGTTCACTGCCATTGTTTAAAGGAATGCAATTCGACTATAGCATTTTAAGTGTTATTTTGAAGGACGTATCACACAATGACCATCACCCAACAATTTGTGTTCACTCTGTATAATCTCTTTAAAGTGACACTGTAGAGCGATTTCTACTTTTTTTATTTATTGTGTTACAAATGTAAAAATTATTATACAAATAAAGTACACTAACGTTAACAATATTCGATAAAAAAAATTGTATAGGTAATTTTTTTTAATTATTACTATTATTTTAATTGAAAGTTTTAAAAAGCATACTCTTTTTTTTTCTTAATTTTAAGTTACAACTTTGACTTAGTAAGAGTATATTGTACCACGAATATACTCTTACTAAGTACTTACATTGACAAAAAATAGCGTCGTTTTTTAAATAATTGAACCTATCAAGTTTTATACTTTCGACAAAAGAATTTAAAAAAAAAAATACAAATTGCAATACAGGCCTATTTTATGATAAGGTTTTTAAACTGCCAAAAATAATCGTTTTTTACACTCGTAAGAATTTTTAAACTTTGCATGCGTTTTCTTCAATGTGTAAAGCATTTTTTTTATAATTTTATGCAACAAAAAAATTCGCAATTAAAAAAAAAATTGTGAGAATTTTGGGGTATAGTGTCATGTTAACAAGGGTCATCATATATATAAACTTAAATCAACATCATGGACTAGAATTTTCATGCAGCCATTTTAAATAATTCTTAAACCAATGTTTTGAAAGTCGATTCTTATGTTGCCAAAAACAGAAAGCAAAAAATGCTAAATTTAAAAATAAAGCGGAGAGATTACACAAGACCTTAAATACAAAAAAAGCAAAAAACATGAAAACCAAAGTACTGTATAATTTTTAACTTATCATTGTTTATTCCTAACCTGTACATAAATAAAACGAGTACAAATCAAATGACGGCACTACACCGCGCCACTCAAGTATACACAAACTAAAACAGATGAAGAAACGAGGGGGGTGGGCCGCATAGCAAAAAAGCGAAACCAGGATCGTTTTTCCCGCACTATTTCCCCACATATATACGGGAATAAACACGAAACAAAACAAAACTGGCTGACGGACAACCGTCAGCAAATGTATACAGCACATCGTCGCTCGAGACAGCTGGGAAATATCATACATAAATACATACATCAATTCATGCCGTCGGGACGGACGCATTTACATCATCCAAATGGAAATAGGCTTCATCTATAATGGATGCCTGTTTACAGGATATGGGGGAAAAACAACAAACAGGCCCCCGACACCCCTTCTTGTCCGCAGGGGCGGACGAGAGGGGTGCTAAGAAAAAAACACCAGAGATTCAGATCGCTTGAGAGGAGATACATTCCCGTGGATGCACCTGCATCTGGCGTTATCTACATACGCCTATTGTCTGCCGCTGGTCATCTATCAGGAAAGGTACACGGGACTTTGCGGCGGCGAGAGTGAAAACATTCCGGTCCAGGCGGACCCTACTTGGAATGCATGTATACATAAAAAATGGACCACAAACTGGAGAGGGGGTCATATTTTAAGAAATTACCATCGCCCCCTCCCAAGAGCATCGGTTGGTATTCCCACGTGAATATCTTGGAGAAATGGACAGGGGAAAACCCCTTCAGGGGCTACGGCAATAAATATCATTTGGGATTCGCGTTGGCGATGCAGTCAAATATTCCGAACGTTCAACATTTGAGTTGGGAGGAGGAGGAGGGAAGAGTTTTGAGAACTCTTGAGTCTGAAATGTTGTCAAATATATTGATGATGTCTGGGAGACACTTAACATAGGAAAGGGGGAAAGAAGGTTATTTTTGCGATATTTGAGGGGGCTTGGAGGGTGTTAATAAATTTTCATAAATATGTGTGGGTGATGTCAGAATCCCGAATGCGCATATTGATAAGTGTTTGCAGAGAAATATATTTTTTAAAAAGGTGCCAAATCAATAGGAAGTTTTTCCATAGAAAAACAAGATTGCCACGATGTTCGATTGAACAAACACTTATATATATTGCTTGAAAATCAAATATATTCACATAAACATTTTGTATAGTGTATAGGGCCTGATTTAGAAATTTCAGTAGAATATGGGGCCCCTTTCGTAAAAACAGTTTTTAAGAATTAAAAACGTGATATATTCATCTAAAAAATAATTAAATTAAATAATTGTTTTCGAAAAATTGCCTAAATATTTTTAAAAAGTTGCAATAAATATAACATATTTGTCAACTTATAAGCAACTTTGGTACAATTTAAGAACAATTACATAAAAGTCCCCCCCCCCCCCTTCCCACAAAGTCGGGGAACCCTGGGCCCAGATCTAACGTGCCTAGTGGTAAATCAGGCCCTGCAAGTGCATATAGCTTATTGTTTAATTTTATTTTTATTATTCTATTTTATAATTAAATGGAATAAAAAGAAAGATATTCCAATTGAATTCCCGTGGAATATTTTAATTTTAAATATCATCCATTCAATTAATTGAAATAAATGTAAATTTGGAAACTATTTTCCTAAAATGTTACTCACAAATAAAGTAAGTTTCAAAATAAAAAAACAGTTAAAACTTATTGGTTGGAATTTATAAAATTACAAGCCATATTTTGGATGTTATAAAAAAAATTATACAAATGATAGAAAAAGTCTCAAATGTAAAATAATTTGACATTCAACAATAAAAATATTAAGCCATAGAAGGGTGATGTAGAAAATTTTTTCGTTTAAAAGCGCGTTTTCTTGGCGCGCGTCATCTGTGCCAATCCGGTAGATTTAAAACAAATTGCTGCCAAGTGTTTTAATACTAATTTAAACTTATTAATATTTATAAATTATTAATTAATATTACTAAATAGCATTTTGTCAACAGGATTACGTAAGTATGCCAAGTTTTAGATTTATATGTTGTTTGGAAGGGGATTAAAATTTATTATTAGATTTGATAATCAGATTGAGTTACATAAAATCGGTAAATAATTAAAATTAGCTCTTTTTATTGAAATAATAAAAATTAGCTTTTTTTATTGAAATAATAAAAATTAGCTTTTTTTATTGAAATAATACACACTGCATAATTTTACTCTGATTTGGATTTATTTTTCAAGAATTAATTTATTATATGAATTCACAAACACAGATGAATTGGCGTAGGGTAGAATAAAATTCAAGCTAATAATTTTTATTAAGTTCATCTGGACAAAATTAAATATAATACATAAAATTAAAATTACGAAGATCCTTTATTTTAAACTTTATCACATACATTTCCAGAACGAATACAAAGAATTGCCTCAAAACTGAAAAAGGAGATGGCATAAAATGACTTTTGACATTAATGGCTTATCATGTTTACATATTTTCACACGGCACTCCTCTTCCTTGCTGAATACGCATTAACTTTTGGGGTTGTTTTCAATATGCAATGCAAGGGTAATCTGCGATTTATTATGTACATTGTATATCACAATGGATTGATTAAAAAGCAATGTGATAAAGAACCATCTTTAAAAAAATATGAAATAAACAGCAATAAAAAATAATTTTCTAGAATTTATCTTAAGTTGTAGATGTAGTTTTAGAAATCGCACTGAATGCTATATATAAAAGTTTTATAACAAAATTGAAGAGGCTTTTAGAAAATATAACTTTAGATTACTAAATATTACAATAACTCATTTTAAGAGGGTGTATATATTTAAAAGAGCTTGTAAAATAAATCCTTTCATATTAGTGACATTTCATGATTTTTTTGTTTTTGTTTTTTTGTAATAATCTTGGTGTAGAAGATTATTTATTATTTATATGAAAGTATAACCTATTTTCTCTAAAGATTTTGCCTCAATTTTATTTAAGATCTGTATTAAGCATTTATTTACATATCCTTTAATGTTGCATACGTAGCGGAATTGATTTTCTATGAACTAGATAAAAGTAAAGTGCGAAGTTTTTAAAATTTTCTAGATTTTAAACTTTTTTACGAGGAACAATCCTAATCTTATGATAGTCTAAAAATATATTATCAAGAATTTTTTAACATAATAAAGCCATTTAGGCTTAGTTAAATAACAATAATTGTCCAAAAACTGATCGCGTTTTTAAATTTTCGATTTTAATTTCATAATTTCCATCTTGCCATACTCGCAACTTCTATGCCCAAAATATTGTTACCGTAGCAAAAAACCTTCTTGACGATTTAAAAAAAAAAAAAATTGTAAACTACAATTTTAGTCAAATGAGATGGGAACATCAAACGAACAAAAAACTGTAAAATCCGAAGTTGAAAATTTTTACGAAATATATTTTTATATTCTCATATTCCCGATAGGAAGATGAAGTATAAAAATACATAAATAAGGAATAGAACAATAAAAAACAAAGAAAAGATAGTAACTAATTTTTTTTAAACTAACCTTAAATTAAACATAAATATTGTATGTGTCATATATTATATTTCCATTAAAATATGGTGAAAATGACATAACAAAAAATTTCATATAATCTAATAAACAATATATTCATTAAATTTAATTTAAAATTAGGTACAACGTTAATACACACTAAAAGTGAACCCTAAAAGTATCACATGCATGCCAGCCAACCAAAACAATTGTGAAACAGAAGAAAAAAAAAAGGGTAAGGTCCCAGGTCAGGAAATTCATTAAATGGAAATCAAAATAAGCGCCCTTGTAAGTAACTGAAAAGCCCAACCCCGCCTATCCTTTGTAGGCGCTGCACAGCACCTGTGCAGAAAACCAAGTTGATTGGCACGGTTATGATTACAGGTTAGAATCGTTTTACCATCACTCTTTAAATCTGAAGGTAGGTGAAAAAAAAAATCCTTCCACCCTCTCTGTGGGGCCCCCTTCAGCGCGGCCCCTCGGCAGTACCACCTTCCGATACGGTGCTGCCACCTGTTAATCGCAAACCTAAGGAGAGCAGACGAGAAAGGGGCAAGAGGAAGGCGCGATTGACTGATCGGTTTAGGGGGGTAGGAGCGGGGACGATGCATCACGACCCCTCGACAGTTGCATTGTATTTGAATAAGAGTTGCAATTTTCGCACTTCATTTTCATGGAGGAGTTTTAATTTTGTTCTCAGCTCATTTTTTCATTCAAACTTTCCCTCTCTCACCCCGTGTGATAAAAAAAAAAGGTACGCGCGCGCCTCTTGGTGAAAAGATAGTATAGATCAGACCCGTGCTGAGTGAATATCAGACGGAGCGGGCCAGGTCTTAAAAATTTAGGGGTCTGCTTTCACTTAATAAATTATAGTTAAAAAAAACGTTAAAATATTTTTCAGTGCGAAACTATTGGGATTATTTTTGGTTAGTTGATTATACGCTGAACGATAATCAGAGCGGCTAAACAGGCTGATACTGTAACTAAAAAGCTTGTAGCTATAAAAGATTTTCGAAATGGACATGGGTAAAAAATAGAAAATAGTTTTTTGTGTTTCATAGCCCAGTCGAAAACTCAATCAGGTCAAACATTTTAATTTCAGAGCAATATAAACTTTACTTTTACTTTACAGATATTACATAATAAAATATATCTTGTAGTTATCTTTCCAATGTGAAATGAAGCTTTGACGCTGAATAAAAGTTATGTCAACATAAAAACTTATGTTGGTTTGTTGATTATACGTTTTTTAAAACTTTTTTCACTTCGAAACCCCAAAAATAATAACGATTGGTAAACTTTGTCTGGTATATACTAATTTACGAAATAAATGTTTTAAATATCTCTTTTGATATTTAAAAAGTATACATTCATTTACTATAATTTTATTAATTGTTTATGTGTAAAATAATTTTAAAATTCAAATTTTAAAACAATTTTTTAAATGTTTTTTCATTATTTTATAATTTTAACACAATTTAAATATAATTTTAAAATTTATTTTAAAATGGTATTATTTGTTTCCAATCAGTAATTGTGAAGCAAACTTGTTAAAAGATAAAAAAATATTATGGTTAAAATATTTGCAATTATTAATGAACTGAAAAATTAACTGAAATTGGTATTAAAATTTTTGTGCAAATGTTATTTGATTATAAAGAGTGCATAAAATATAATTACTAATTAAACACAAGTAAAACATTATCGAATAATAACGAAATATACTTAATCTATGAGTTATTTATGAAAATCGACAGTTAATGTTTTAATATATGAATGCCAAAGAAAACATGTGTTGCATTAATAAAATGACTAGTTCTAAAATTCATATTAATTTTGTAATTCTGATACAGCTTGTTGTATAAAGTTCAATTTATGATAGCAAGTATCACCTGGATTCATATTGCATTATAGCTGGGCAAAATTTCAAGAAGAAAACTAATTTTATTGGAGTCAGTGATAGAATTTAAAAAAAAAATTAGAAACGCTCCTGCTTAAAGATTTTTCATCTGAAAACCGCATGATGTAATGTTTGCATAAAAAATAAACTGTGGGAAAATTTCACAAGAAAATAATTCTTTAATGTATGTTTTAATTTTTACTACATATATCCATTAAAAATTTCGTGAAAACAGTAATTAGAACAGAGCAAAAATGTAACAGTTTGCGAGTACATTCTGTGCATATATTTTTATCTTCAGGTTTAAATTATGTTAAGAGCATTAAGAATTATGTTAAGATGCATCTCTTTTGGTTAGTATACAATTATGCAGGAAAGAAAAGGTGTCTTAAAGTTCTGTTTAGCAACTAGTTTTTTAATAGCTTAGAATGTATACTGGGTAGATACTATATTTAAATTGCCATCATAATCCTTTTTCTGATTAGTAAAACGAAAAAGAAAACGATTTTTATATATGAATATACATATTTATTTTTATTTTTCTACTTTTACATCAATAATAATAAATTACGCTGCATGGCAGTTGTATAATTATGTTTTTTAAATGTGTGGTCTATCAAGCGCATTTCGACGAAATTTTGATAACTTTTCAAGATTTTTTTTTACATGGTTTACAAAAAAAATTAAGACCTATTTATGTCAATATAACTATGTTTTATGCATTAATAATTAAAGTCTATAAATTTTAGTGTTTGTGAAAAATCGTCTCGGATTTTCATTCAAATCATCAAAAATCAATAAAATGGCGTTTTTACGAAATGGCGTTTCACAACACAACAAAAAGAAAATTACGTACAATTACGATAAAAATAATTGAAAGGCGCTTATTTATATAATTTTTTTTAGAAATATTCGCTGACTTTTATATACAATTATAAAAACAGTTCATTTTCCCGGTCAGTTAGTCGACCTTTTAGGTAATTTTCATTGAAAAAAACACGTATTCACAAGTGCAGCATAGTTATAATTGTTTTTAATTTGGAGTGTTGCAGAAATTCAAATGTCTTTATGATAAAATTTACAAGATTTACAGGGTCGCAAATTCTTCTATTGAAAAATGTTCTCATCATTTCTTATTGTAGTGCATAAAAGTTTTTAAGAAAAAATTAACAAAGCAATGTAAATTCCAAAATATATAGACAAATATACTTACATACCGAAACTTGCCGATTCTTTTTTCTTAGCGACCATACTTCTGGATTCCGTATATGTATTTAATGATACGTAGTTCAAACAAGTAACACCATTAATATGTTTCAAATGTGCTGGTCATAGAAGTAGAACTTATTTTTACAATACAAAGGATAACTACTTTTCCAAGTTCTTAAATATTAGAAAACTATTTGCACGGATCTATTGAATGAATACTAAAACTGACATATATTTCAATTGCGTTGCTGGTAAACGTTGCTTGTTTCTTAAAGTCACAACGTGCGTAAAAAATAGTACGAGTTTTTGCTCATATCTTATCTTTGAATAGATAGTTGGCCTTGGATTTTGTTTTCTGAATAATCATCTATGAAGACGTTGACACTGATATGAGGCGAAAGAATATGGAAGTAGAATGCTTCATCCAGCGTTGTATTAAAAGGTCACTCACCGAAGTTACAAAAAAAAATCGAAAAACTAATTTTTCAAGTACAGAAGTTTTATATAAGGATAACAGCTGAAAGATAATTTTATGAATTGTATTTCTGAACACTTTTAAATAGCTTAAAAATTTTAATAGCTTAAAAAAAGACATAACTATATTTAAAAAAATCCAAATTAAATTTTATTCAAATTAAATTTTTTTTTAAATTATTAAAAAAAAAGTCCAAATACAAAAGCAGCTATATCCGTTTTTATATATTTTGAAAAAATCCAAAAACCATGAGACAATATAAATAATATTAATGAGACAATATAAATAATATTATAATGTTTTCTTAAAGTTTTCATAAATTCCTTCACTAAGGTAGGTATTCCTTCACGAAGCCCGACTGATAATATAGCTAAATCCCAACAAAAAGTATTTTCTTCATTTTTGTGCATAACAGCTTCTGGGCTACTTGACTTATTATCCTAATAATTCAAGGAGATATTATAGGTCGGTCATTTAATATCAAAGTTTTCAATGAATACACTAGTATTGGAGGAAAGGTAAGGTGGGGGAAAACAGGTATTAAAACTCGATTATACAGTAACTTTTAATCAATTAAAAGTAACTTGTATTTTACAGCAGATTAGTAAGACGAAAAAATACATTAACTTTACGTAAAAAATGACACATTTAAATTTGTATCCAATAAAAATAGTTTCAAACGACATTTAAAACTAAAATTAAAGCCCTCCAGAGGTTTTAAAAATACTTTACCTATTGTTTATCGCATAAAAATGTACATTGCAATATGTTTATTTTCTTCTACGTGAACGCAGTATTAACTTTAAATTAATTTAACACTGGACTTGAAAGGTTCTTGTCCAATGACGTCACAAGATGAGGCTGGGATCACTCGTCATCCCCTTGTGATTCCATGGTTAAAGTTATTTTAAATTAAAATAATTTTATTAATACGATGTTATCTGTTTTGTTTTGTTATATAATGGTTATAATAAACCAATAACCTTTGTATTAATATATCTATACCTTTACTAATGCCTAAAAAGTTAAGAAAACGTTATAAAAGAAATGCAACCAATTTTAGTTATTGTAAAAACTTGCATGAATCAAGTAAAATATTTTTTTTACTCTAAAAATTATACTTCAAAATGTGACTTGTATTAAAACTATAAAATACGATGATTTAGAAATTTTAACTGAAAAGTTTATTTACCCTTTTTTAAATATAAGATGTTTTATTAGAATTAAATACTAAAATTAATATACAATGTCCGTATTTGTAAGAAAAATTTGTAAAAAATTTAATTTATAGTAAATTTATAGTAACAATTAAGATAAATTTAACAAAACAATATATATACTTACAGATGATCCAAACATTCTGAATTTTTATTACTATATCGTAAGACAAGGATAATCAATAAGTTTCAAGTTACTTATGACTTCTTACCTGAAAGAAAAAAATTCAAAATAAGACCCAAGATTCATGAATAAAAATAGAGTTTTATAAAAGAAATAACAAAATCTTAACCCCAATTTCATAATA
This sequence comes from Troglohyphantes excavatus, assembly GCA_963932185.1. Classification (NCBI taxonomy): domain Eukaryota; kingdom Metazoa; phylum Arthropoda; class Arachnida; order Araneae; family Linyphiidae; genus Troglohyphantes; species Troglohyphantes excavatus. Next base: position 44,972,387 of record OZ010668.1, on the reverse strand, counting down.
TATTCTATCAAAAAGTTGAATAAAATACAAGATGCTATTGAGATGTCTGAACTAATTTAACAGTTTATAAAGCATTATTCAAGACCACAATTTCACTTCATGTATTTTTGGTTCATAAAACCTATACCTATTAAACGTCCATTAAAATATAATAAGAAAAGTGTCAAATGCAACTGCAGTTTCTTTACTTTAAATTGTTTCATTTTATACAAAACACTTCTAAAAGAAACTATCGACCAAATAAAAACTTCATATTCATAGCAACTTAACTTTCTCAGCTTCGATTTATCTTTTACATTTTTATTTTTAATCATATGCTTGATAACAATAATCATACTTGATAACGATGCACGATGCACTTTTGCAATCGAATTTTTTTTAAAAGTAGATCATTAATTTAAAAGAAACATTATTTAGATCAGTGATTCCCTACCCGTAGTCCGAGGAAAGATTCAAGATGGTCATTAGAGCTATTGTTCACTGACACATAATTTTCTTTTTCATAAAAATCACGCTATTTGAAATCTTCTTCTTTTAAACAAAATATAATTAATAAGTAAAAATTTATTAGCAATCATAGTAACAAAATTGTATTCCGTGAAACCCCCATTAACACTTCAATTTGATTTGAGGATCAAGAACAGTTAACTAGAAATGAGTTCAATATATATGTTATCAGAGTAAGTGTATTCTTTTTCTGAAGGTATGATTTTCTTCAGTCTGCTTATATGAATTAAGGTTTAAAATTTGTTTTTGAAAATGAAAATACGTAAATGAGACCTTCCATTTACAGTTTTGAGGGATGGTTGGCGTCATTTCTAAATAAACTGTTACGTACAAGAATATCGAAATCCGTGAATAAGATGCCAGCTGAAAATGATTATTTGAAGTACAATACAATCGCAGATTTTCAGTAATTTCAAATACTACCTTCATTAATAATGTAAATTAAGTTAAAAACAATAGACTTTTTAATGAATATGTTTACAAATAATTTAATTTTTTTTACAGACTTATATTTAGCATCTAAATTGTATTTTGCCTTTAAATTTTATTTAAGGGACCCGATACCAAATAAACCTTTTATTTTGGACTTTTGAATAAATTTGTATATGTATATTATTTAAATTTACATAATAAAATAACAATATTTTGCAGAAAAATTCTGTTTTCATTTTTAAGTTTTCTTTTTTTTTAACGCTAATGCTTTTTAAAATATTTGTCTATTTTTTCACCGAATTTTGCAAGCATATTGAGACGAATCCAAACTATAATTTTAAAACATAAAAAAAAATCGTGAATTATTAAACTTTTGGGTTTTGTGTGTGGTAATTAATGTTTTTAAAAGGTGGTAGTGTGCGCCTTTTCAAACTTTCGACTTAGTGGTAACATAGACATTTAAAAGGTTGGGAACCACTGATTTAGAATGAAGTACAATAACAAATTTAAGTTTCGTAATATTAAATAAGAATTAAAAGTAATAAATGGAATGCAAGAAAACTGATAAATAATTTAAATTATCTAAGATAATTTTTTTTTAAATATTTAAATTTTATTAATAAGAAATGTCCGAATTATTTTTTAAATGTTCAGAAAATTAGACCTTGACTGCAACTAGATTAATCATGTCTTTCGTATAGCATTATGACTTGCCACGATGTTGCATTATGCTTTTAAATGCTAATATCTAATGTTTTATATAGTAGTATAATAAGAATATAAAATGTATGCTTCCTTGCTAGGTTTAAAGCTTACTCTAAGCCACGTGATTCCAAAATTTGACAAGTTTGTTTAACTATGCCAATAACATTTTGTTATAAAGAATAAAGTATTTGCTGATAAACGAACATATAAATACTCGATAGATTTTTAAATCATACATTAGGCAGTACATGATACTCAAATAAATTTAGGAAAAATTTCAAAAAATATTTTTAAATAAATTTCCTAAATTTTCACACCTAAAAGTTTGTTTATATAAATGTGTTATAGAATTACACATATTTGTTACACAATCTAATTTTGTTGTTATACTCTCATTATATCTAAATGTTAAATATATCATTTTCATATGGTTGTCAAATGCATATTCTTACATATCAATTGTACATAATATACGAAACGTTTACGAGTTCTATGTCGGTTTAAATCCAGCATTGAATTATGCATGCTTTTAATTTCATTTATTAACATGCAGTAGAAGGCATAGCCTTATTTATGGCTACAATAAAATTTCTATTTCTAATTATTTCTAATTATTTCTACTGTAAAAAATAGGTACTTAAAAATGAGTATCTAAACCAACTCGTTCTTCTTTTAAGTATAATTGCATCGCAAAAGGTCATATGACATACTCAAATGCCTGCACTGTTAAAAATAAGTATTAAAAAATAAGTAAACTGTACGTATTTTTGAGTACATTCGATGCTTATCATAGCTCCGAATACGTAAGTTTCATTTTTGAAAAAGACATGTACTCAAAAATGATAAAACGAGCAGTTGCTTGCCTTCGTAGATTGTCTTCCTAAATCACTTTCAATAAATATCAACAATTACAACCAAGACTTACCGGGAATCGAACCCATATTCTCAGGTATCGCAGCCCAGTGCCTTATCCGCTGTACTACCACGCCGTGCGAATAACTTATACACAGAAGAAATGTTTAAAAAAAAGTATGCCAAAAGAACGGGAAGTACCGTACGGTACTTTCTCAAAAAGTAGTAATGTGATTTACTATTGCTAATCTCAGCTTCTGTTCAAGCGATCTTAACCTGACAAACTTAAAATAGTTTTTCAGAAGATGATTTTCCACATTATTTGATTGCTTCAATAGAAACAACTCAATTGTCTTACTTTCTGTTCTTTTGGCACAAGTTTTTTTTAACATTTCTTCTGTTTATAGCTTCTTAATGTCGCCCTGGTAAAGGATAAGACACTGGACTGGAATGCTGCGGATCTGGGTTCGATTCCCAGATGGTTGTAATTGCCAATATTTATTGAAAGTGATGTATGAAGGCAAGCTCATTACTCATTTTTTAGTACGTATCTTTTTCAAAATTGAAACTCATGTATTCGGACACATGATAACCATCAAATGCAATCAAAATTGAGTACATTTTACTCATTTTTAAGTACCTTTTTTAAACAGTGTATGGCGATACATTTTAATTAATCAACCGCTGTGTACGGGTATTTTTGCTATCACAAAATAAAAATACAAAAGCCTCATTTACTCATGTGTTTTACACACATAACTTAGCAGTGGGACAAATTGTTTAAAATTTATGCATTATACATAGGTGTAGTATAATTTTAAAACCAAACAAGAAAATGGCCGTCGGAAATCCAATGAGGAAGTTGGCAGAAAGCGTTTCTATTATTCAGACACCATTTCTTGGATCCAGGTCTTGTTTCCGTTTGAGGTGGAAGTGAATTACAAAAAGTAAATCCCACAAACATAAATCCTTCCCCAAAATGCAGACTACAGGATGCAGATCAGATCGAGAGCACACTTCTGTGAAAAGAAGTCCCATCATCGCACGCAATATCGCCTATTTCTCTTTTGCGGAAAGCGCCTATTTGCATGCGGGGCCAGAAATAAACTCGGGCGAAAACAAGCGGTTCCGGAAACGGTGAAAGTAAAGACGTGTTGTTTACCTCGGGTCTCCTCCTCGGAACACCTGGGAGCGAGGCAGAAGAAAAATAAGAGTGGAAATAAACAGGGTGGGAGCTTGTTTCCGAGTGAAAACCCCCCCACTTCGCCAAAAGATGACCTTGGAAAAAGCCCCTGCCAATACAAACAGGAAACGGAAGACCCACGCAACAATGAACGGCAGGACAAAAATGCCCACCGGTTTTCTTCCATCTGCACCTCAGAGATCTCCCCCCTCCAGAAGACCGCTGCGGTACTGACACAGCAGAAATTATGGAATGGTATTCTATATTTAAATTTCCCATTCCCTACTTCACTGCAACGGATAAAGCTTTCTATTTCAAGCTAGAAGTAAAAGCTTTAAAATATAACTGACGGAGGATTATTTAAGAAATAACGGAATTTTCAATGAATTCTGCCGTGGAAATAAAAAATGAAAATGGATCATGCGAATTCAAAAATTTTGATTTTAGAAATATCTTTTAAATGGAGATATACAATGATTGCGAAGCTATTATGCGAAACGTATTATAAATTGTTTTAAGGACATCCCAAAACCCGTCACACCTGACAGCTCGTTTTGCTGCTGTGTGACTTTTTAATTGAAATTTTTTTTATAACTAAGTTCTGCTTTTACCTTTTATGGTAAAAATTGAGGCAAAAGTTATAAAGTAGCTAAACAGAACAAATATAATTTCCAATTTAAAGTATAATTGAGTAGCATCAGAGCTCAATTGTAACTGATCATTTAGAAGATATAATTAATCAAAATTTATTTACCAAATAATTTAAATTAATTCTAAACATTGCTTCTATCTTTATGGCTACAACAGCTAAAACACAATAGTATATGCGATAGAGCTGTTGAATTTTAAATATATTTTTTAATTATTATATAAAAAATTATTAATATTATATTTAAAAAAAACACAATTTTAGGCTTAAATTTTGCAATAGCTTAAAGAAATGTTCATAAAACCATTAAAATAAAATATACGTTACAAATAATATGAATAAGAAACTAAGCGCATATCGATGCTTTAGTGGGAAGATGTGTAAAGCAACAATTAAACTCATTTTTTCAGAAAGGTCATCTGCAAGTTTGTATTGTTCATAAGGAAGGAAAACAACAATCGTCAGAAATTTCTTCAAAAATCATTGTTTTTCATCTACCATAATTAAGTACAATATAGTTTACATTTTGAGTATACAAATAAGCTTTGAACCTCAAATTCATGAAAAAATGCACATAACACATATGTGCACTGAGACATACATATAAAAACGTAGATATTGAAAAATATATGAAATTCTACTAAATGAAAGTTAATTGCCATCATTACCCTTAAAAAAATCAGCAAAAATACATCATCATCCATTAAGTATTTATTTAATCCATAAAAAAGCAATACATTACTTAAAAAAAACGGTAAACTTTTCACATTTCAATTACGAAGATAAAGGAAGGCAATGAAAACAATAACGGAAAACCCAAGAACGATAATAAGACAGTAAACGGAAAGATTGAATCATAAACTAGAAAATTACTAGAAAGTCGGGAAAAGGCAGGAGAAAAAAAATCTCCGTGTAATTATCCTGTTAGTTTCGGATCACGTGTCTGCGCTTCTAATGGAACTAAAAAGCTAAATGGGATGCTTGAAGTCATAATCATTGAGAATTGGTTGTTCTCACGCGAATACGTATTCCCGATTTCATTACTGCAATCTGTGTCCAATTCGAAGATTTCGGTGCCAAAAATCACTTATGAATTCTTCAAATGAAGCAATTCATGTAACAGCTGCGCAAAGAGATCGCGAGTGATTTTCGTTAACAATTACTAATGGGGTTGGTTTAAAACGGCAGCTGCTACTGTGGTGGTAATAATAATTTTAAGGAAGATAAAGCAAATGGTTTTTAAATTTAAAAAAAAAAAATGCTTATATTCATACACTGTTAAAAATAGGTACGCAAAAACAAGTAAAATGTACTAATTTTTTATTACGTTCGATGCTTATCATAGCTCTGAATACATAAGTTTAATGTTTGAAAAAGGCATGTACTCAAAAATGAGTACAATGAATAAAAAGAGCAGTATAGCTTGCCTACATAGGCTGCCTTCATAAAGCCCTGTCAATAAATATCGACAATTACAACCAAGCATTATCGGGAAATGAACCCGTATCCTCAGATACATTGTTTTGTACACTTTTAATAAAACTTCTGAACACCTGAAGTTTTCTTTTTAAACCTGATGAATGCATATTCATTAAAAAATACTTAAAAATGAATACCTGAACATAATCGCTTTTCTTTTAGTACAATTGCATCGTAAATTAGCAATGTCGTACTCAAATTTAATAAACAGTACCTTCTCAAAATTGTGCAGTGTGATTTAATATTGCAAATATCAACTTCTGAGCCTTCTTAACAAAGCGGCCTGGTAAATTTAAAATAGTTGTTCAGAAGATGGTTTTTCACATCATTTGATGTCGATAACTTAAATGAAAACAGAGTTATTACAACTTAATTATCTAACTTCCCATTCTTTTGGCACACAGTTTCAACATTTCTTATGTTTATAACTTCTTCACGTCGTCCTGGTAGTACAACGGATAAGGCCCTGGACTACGGTGCCTTAGAATATGGGTTCGATTCCCGCTAAGTCTTGGTTGTAATTGTTGATATTTATTAAAAGTGATTTATAAAGGCAGTTACGTAGGCCAGCATCTACTCTTTTTATTCATTGTACTCATATTTGAGTACAAGTCTTTTTCAAAAATGAAGCTCATGTATTCGGAAATATGATAAGCATCGAATGTACTCCAAAATTAGTACATTTGACTTATTTTTGAGTACCTATTTTAACAGTGATTAGAGGGTGAGAAGGCTATATTTTCATAGTTAAAAAAAAAGCTCTACCCTAAATGCAATTTATAAAATCAAATAATACCGATTTCTTTTACAAGTCCTGTGTCTTAAATATTAATATTCTGAATGGTATTAAAATATCATATATAAATACTTAAACTATATATTTCTTTTATAAAAAATGCGAAATTTGACAAGTATATAAATTTTATGAATTGGAAAAATAATTTTAAAAAAATTGTATGAAAAATAAAACGTTGCTAGTCAATATAAAAGAAACTCAGTCAAATGAAATTTCCGACCCACCAATCAAAAACAAAATTAAAAATAAACTAGTTTTGTCGTCAAAATTATGATAAGAGTGTTTTCGGTTTAGGGTAATTTACAACAAATTATTTAGTGAAATTATCAAGAAAACAACTGGTTAACCGAAAAGTACTGCATTTTGAAATAAAGACGGAGCATATTTCTAAAACACTATCAAATTCCTGCAAATTTTTAAACGTATATGAAGGTTTGGAAATTTTAGAGAAATGTGTTCATCAATAACAATGTTTAAATATTTTACATAGATTGAAGAACATTCATTTAGCTTTCCAAGGAATAAAACACTTGGAAACAAACTAAAAAGTGAAAATAGTCGTGAAATGTAATACAATTGACAATATAAAAACATGCTGCGTCTCGTTTTGAAATTACATAGAATGGAGACTTTTTAAATTATTATTAAAATAGTACAATATATGTTCGAAATTGATAATTTTTATGCAAGCGATAAATAATATTTCAAATGCACCACTTTCTCCTTTGTAAAATGAAAACACTTAAAAGGTTAAGTAAACTTAACATAACGAAAATACTTTAAAATATTTGTACACTATTTAAAAACAATAATATTTATTTTCTAGCAACTCGTGTAAAACTATTGTAACACTTATCGTAATTTTCAAAATCTAACTTAAAAAATAATAAATTGTATATACAACTTTGGAAAAAATATTGAAATTTAAAATTGTTTAAAGGAATTTAATTGTACACAAAATTATCCTTGGAACACGCGTAAGTAATAAATACATTCATATTTATTTTATAGGAAAATACCTTCCATAGATAATACATCTCCTTTCACTATCACAGTAACCGACTCTATCCAGTTAACTTCTCTTAATCAGCAAACGGTGAAGTATTTATATATAAAAAAAAAACAGGCAATGTCCAATGAAGATCTAAAAGCAATCCAAGAAAAAAGGGTTATTAGACACTTGAGCGGCGATGATAGTGTGGACGTTCGGATCTCAGAGAGTGGAGGGGGGGAAGCACCGAAACCAAAACAAAAAAACAAGCAATGGGTTGATGTCCGACGGCGGCATTGACCGACTGACCGCTGGACACACAAACAACAACACTGTGTTGTGTCTGGCACAACCAAAAAGAAAAAAAGAGAGAGAGAGAAAAAAAGGGAAAAGGGGGTGATGGAAGGGGGCAGGGAGGTCAATTAACGGGCCGTCTCGTAATCAGCAACAAAAGAGGAGAGAACGATAGAGAAAGAGGTTGGGGGGGGGGGGGGGGGGGAGTAGAGAACACGTGCTTGGTCACGAGACAAGCCTCAACCCTTCCGGTACTGCCGTTTGATGGCATTGTTTCTTCCACCAGCGAGAGAAAGAGAGCGAACGATAGAAAAAAAGGGCTTTTTCCCCTTTTATCTGTTTCTTCGGCTGATTAATTTCTGTCTTTTGCGGGGTGGTGTGGTGTGGTGGAGACCGGATCATTGCCTCGCCTCGTCAGCGATTTCCGGGTATTTAATATTGCCATTCTCTATTAAGAGTGGATGTGGATCAACCCGATATTGGGTCGGTCTTTCTTGTACCGTGAATGGCATTAGTGTCGGTGCATTGTTGCTTGGCGTCGAGGAGAAAGTGTATTTATCTCGCCCACCGGGGAAAGAAGATGCTAAAAGAATTGGGGATGGATTATATCGGTGTTTGTTAAAAGAATGACTAATTTGCATTATTTTATAAAAGTTAATATATGAACTCTCCAGAATTTTGAATTTAATATTTCTCTTTATTCTTCTGAGCATTACTACCTTTTTAGTTTCTTCACATCTTTATTTTTCCCAACAATACATAAATTCATAGAAATACTCAATTTTAAAACATTTTAAAATGTAAATCATAGGTTTTTTTTATTGAGACACCTGTTGGGAATATAAATTAAATCACCTTGCAGTAAAAACCACTTTACAATTTTGATACTTCATTTGCCGCTAAGAGGGTTAAACTTAAATATTTTTCGAAATTGTTCCCACAGTAGTAAAGTCTCCGAATCAATGCACTCTTATTTTATTTAAACACTTTTGAATTCCCATTCTACTCAATAAAATTTCATTAACAAGGATAAAACACTTACAAAGCACTTTTTGGAACCCTCACACTTGCATGTTTATCTTAAAAATTGTTTATTAAAAAAAGGTTTCTTAAGTCTTAAAGTAGTCACACAAATCCCTCGTAAAAGTCCTATTTCTTTCAGTCAAATTTTAGTAGTTTTACAATGTTGCAAAGAGCGCATCAAACTTCAAATCAGAATCAAAAACGTATGAATCCTCAGAATTTGAGTAAAACTGCACGTTTAAAAGACGTACAAGTATGGTTATGTTTTCAACAGATCTGTAGCTTTGCAGGTAAACTACTACACTGTTTTTAAATCTAAAATTTACAATATTAAAAGCACATTTTAGATAATAAATTGCCTAAAAATGGCCACCATTGTCAAAGTCTCTAAAAGATTACAATTTTCAAAACCTAATTCATGACATTACACTTTCATTCTACGTTTCCTCAACTGAATTGCTTTGATCTGAAATTTTAACATGATTGTCGTACTCAGATATTTTTATACTAATATTTAGATGTATAGACATTTGAAAAGCAGCAACGCTATGGTTGCCTTCATTTAGATATTTACATTATTCTTCACTCACAAAGTGTGTTTTTCAACATATGACCAATTCAAACACAGCTTTTACAACGAAAATGCATGTCATATATAATTGAAGTAACGAAAATGCATGTCATATATAATTGAAGTAACGAAAATGCATGTCATATATAATTGAAGTAACGAAAATGCATGTCATATATAAAAGAATTGCAAGATATGTTTTCCAATTTCATTTCAAACTTCACTTTAACACATTCACTGTCAGTGTCTAAAAGGATAATCTATTGAAATATAACACTTCAAATTTTAAACATCGAGTTATAAAATAATAAAATATTCCCATACAAATGCTCTATACTGCAAAGTCATGTAAATAATCTTTTTTTTTATCAACCGACGAAAAATTTAAGTATATTTTCAAGTTTTACAATACATTTTCTAAACTCATATTCAATCACAAATAATCCCAAACAGACAACAAAAGTTATTTTTTCTAGTTCGAAATAATGAAATAAATATTGTGCACAACAATCTGGACATTAAAATTGCGAGATATGTTTTCCAATTTCACCTCAAACTTCCCTTTAACACGTTAACTGCCGATGTCTAAAGAGATGCAAGTCGAATATTGCATTTTACGTGTTATTTTAAAGAACGTATCACGCGCCTGTGCGTGGCCGGCAGCGAACGTGTTAAAAAAACTCACCTACATTATAGTTTAGAAATACAATTTACATGCAAAAAAATTTTTTATTTCGCTGTAATACCAAACCATTTGTGCGGAGTAAATAATTTCTTCAATAAATAAGTTCCATAATTCAATTCCATATAATTTTTTGATTTCTTGTAACAAATTACAAGTACCCTACCATTAGATACACGGAACAAATTATTTTTTATTCTTAAGAGCGTGTACAAAACAATATTTCAATTTAAATCATAAATACACCTTATAAATGTTTAGTAGACAGACTTGAAAACTACACATTATTACAAAAATTACATTTTATCTTTTGCTTTTAAGAGTTAGAAATAGAGAGGAGCACGGTAGGGTCTTTACTGTGGTGCTATCTTTCTCGTGATCTTTTGTTGCGATAAGAAAACCCCATTCAACATCGATGTTTAGCTGACCTTTTAGGTACTCGCCAACTCAATCAAAACGAAAACAAGACTCCCGCAATTTATCAGAAGTGAAGACACAAAAGTATAGTACAAGTAAAACACATTTTTTATGTGTTTTTATAGATATAACGTCATACAGCATAGGAAACATATGTCTTCTCTGTGGTAAATAATGTCATAGTAGTAATTTTTAGAAGAGAAGTTTAAGTCTAAATAATATTATTTTTTCCCCATATTTTCTTTTAAAAAATGCGATACAATGAGCGTGAAACACAATTTGAACTCAACTCTACATTCATTGAATGAAAGAAACTTAAAAAGTTGTTATAAAAGCAAGCCATATATAAAACATTCATACTTAGAAGTTGTATCGTTTTCACTGTCAATTGTACAGGAGAAAAGAGGATACAATTCATTGAGTTGCTTGTCGTCACCAACAAAATTATTTCCATAATTATAAAGAATATAATAATTTTTTTTATCAGGGCAACTACAATTTTCCAATTTTAATTATATTTATATTTTTTACTATTTCAAAGTCACCATCTATACTAAGAGCTTAATTAGCTTTAAACAATATTCCTTTTTTTTATATTTTACTTTGAATAAGTTTTCTATTTCTAATTAACACAAAATCAAGAAAAGACGCATGTAAATTCATCCTTCAAAAACAAATCTATTACAAATGATCAAAACTGTACAATAAATATATTCAATTTTTCAAAACTATAACCCTTAACTAGTTATATTTGCAAGCATGATAACAGAATAGTTTTTAATTGTTCTTGCTTATAAAAGTGAAATGATTTTGTTTGTCCATGATTGTTCTTGTTCAATTGGTTAGATATATTTTATAATGAAAAGTTGCATGTACATAGCACACAAGTCGTATTAGAACTTGATGAACATGATTTATTTTCTAATTGAAAAAACATCAAGTGAAAGTTGATCAATTATTAATATTCATTTGTTGCTTAAAACAAATTTTAATAAAAATGCTCAAACTATTGAAAGAATTTTCAAATTATTAATTTATACCAAGAAATAATTAAAATAGCTAGATTATCCTCTAAATCAAGGATCTTTATGCTTGACAAACTAATCAGCGCTGTTTTATTAAGAACATTTAAAACTACAGATCAATTACTTGTACGTAATTACTTCTATTATGTTTATAACTGCACTCCTATTGAAATTTCTTATCAAATATTTGATTATGAATACGAATTAAACACACATTCAAAAAAAAAATTATAGCGATATAAGTGTCAAATTAGCTTTTAGAAAACATTTTTTCTCGATTAAATAGTTTAACTACTGAAAAGAACATTCCTGAAAGGTTATCGTAGCCAACGTAGATTTTAACAATATAACAGTGTTAACTCTATATAAAGAACTTCATAACAGAAATTAAGATTTTCTTTTAGAAGTAGCTTAGCTTATTCTATTCTAATAGGATGAATATATATATTTGAATAGTCAATATCCAGTTTTATTTTTAAAACATTCATAAGTATTCTTAAACCTTTCTATATCATTAAAAGAAAACACGTTTATAGAAAGATAAGTTTTTTGAAATATTTAATCGAGCTAATATCTCAAATTTGTGTTTTCATGCTAGTTGTTAATAAAAAGATACTTGCAGTAAAAGGAACTTTGTGGTGGCGAATGCCGTAAAACATTGTTATTCCAAACTTCGTTTCTCAGAAACAGGAGGTGTCTGATTGTCTGTCTAACTACACATAATAAACCATTCTTTTTGCTATGATTTAACTACTGTGTTTGTTGCTACTAAAATTAGTGACTTGTTTAAGTTTAAGCGAAGTAGTTGGGCAAAAATAATGTTTTTTAATGCTAATACAGCTAAATGTAAGGAAGTCAAACAATGACCATCGCCCAGCAATTTGTGACCAGCCTCTATTTGCGGGCTCACCAACCAATACTTTAAAGAAAGATAATAATAAAAATGAAACCGATTCCTTGAAATTTTGATAATTACTTAAACGGCGCGTGAGAAAGATATTTTATTTTACGACATTCAAGGAAAGGTTAAGTTTTCATAAATATGTAAAAATAATTAAATGGTAAATTCAATCCAATGGAGTTTATAGAGAGGGTCGTAAATACCTAAAATGTTTCAGAAATCTAAACTTTTGTGCAGGGGCAATAATAATTACATGAAAATTGTTTCTCAAAATAAAATAGTTGTTAAACTAACTGCTGTCAAACTTGTTTTCAACATAGGATGCTTCTTTCTCAATTATTAAATATAAATCATTAAAACTAGCACAAAAACGTTAATTATTCCTAATTACTCATGTTTCTCTTCAAAATTAATTAAATTGTCCCTCTACTAATGAACGGATATGACATAATGTTAATAATTGATTATTAAGTGTGTACTAAAGTTTATTACTGCAATTTATACAGATAAATAGGATTTTTTTATTTAATCTAGTATAGCGTGAATGCACCAGTTACCGACCATTTGTAAAAAAAAATATTTAAAGCTAAAAACATGTTATTATGTTTTAATAAGTTACTTCAATCAATGTTTCTCAAAGACTTAAAATTATAGGTAAATTTCCTTTTACAGTCTAATGCGAGTGCAGTAGTCACACGTGTAGCACTGATCTTAACTGGTTGGAAATAGATCTTAATTGGTCAGTAATTGGTTCCTTCACACTACATTAATTATTACTAATGGATAAAGGTATCAGAATGTAACTAATTTACAGATATAACATGGTACAGAAAAAAAGTATAAAATGCGGGACCCACGAAATCTTCCTTCGAAACCCTCATTACTATTACCCTTTGATGCAACATATACATTATTGCATTATTTAACAGGTTGGTTCGTGTTATTTATCAAACGTACCCTATTTTTCTTTGGCTATGCACCAAATAATATCTTTAATTAAAAATAAACCGTATCTCTGCATATGGATTTCAATCTATTGATGCATTTTTGTGGACAACACATAACAACACATAATTCCAATAGCTATGCGTCATAGTCAGAAGATTACTACTGTTTTTAAAAAAAAACTTCAACTTCTACATTTAAGATGACCGGCCAGTCGGATTAAAATGATCTACAGAATCAACATCTACCATTAAAAATAAAAAAACTAAACTTTCAAAAAATAATACACAAACGTTTATCAAACGTACCCTATTTTTCTTTGGCTATGCACCAAATAATATCTTTAATTAAAAATAAACCGTATCTCTGCATATGGATTTCAATCTATTGATGCATTTTTGTGGACAACACATAACAACACATAATTCCAATAGCTATGCGTCATAGTCAGAAGATTACTACTGTTTTTAAAAAAAACTCCAACTTCTACATTTAAGATGACCGGCCAGTCGGATTAAAATGATCTACAGAATCAACATCCACCATTAAAAATAAAAAAACTAAACTTTCAAAAAATAATACACAAACGTTTATCAAACGTACCCTATTTTTCTTTGGCTATGCACCAAATAATATCTTTAATTAAAAATAAACGGTATCTCTGCATGTGGATTTCAATCTATTGATGCATTTTTGTGTACAACGCACAATTCCAACAGCCATGCGTCATAGTCAGAAGACTGCTACTGTCTTTTTTTAAAAAAAATCCAACTTCTACATTTACGATGACCGGCCAGTCGGATTAAAATGATCTACAGAATCAACATCCACCATTAAAAATCAAAACTAAACTTCCAAAAAATAATACACAAAAAAACAACACCTCAGAAGTCTTAATGGTTGAATTTTCCGAGGCAACGAAGAGAGAGGGAGAGGGAAAATCATTATTTTTGCCTTAGCAGCCTAGCTCCCTGCCCCCCAGCGGCCGTTCCTAACGGCGGACACTAAATCGGCCATTAATATTTTGTCGGGGCGAACTCCTAATAGCGTCGGTAATCACGGCGAGCATTCATTTATGGCATTGGCGACGACATTTCGATGGGCCATTAACGGGCCAGCGCGTTAATCGCGGGGCCCGTTACGCGATGCGGCAAACGTGATTCCGATTCCCGAAAAACTCTCCAAACTAAACGCGTCGAATAGTTTTGGGGAAACATTAGCAATATATATGCTTTTTTTTTATTTATTTATCATTTTGAATGTCGTATACACAGACGGGGGTCGTTACTGTTATGAATTTCATCCACGTCGGTTCAGGAATCGTTATCTAGAACACCTTTCTTATTTAGCTCCGTTTGGATTAAGCCATTCGCATATTATTCACAGCCGTGGTACTAGGCTCTGATTTTAGTAACAACTCGCAATACAACGAGGGAGAAGGTCTTTAAGAGAAAACAATATGTACATTTAATTGGACAAGTCTCTTATTTAAGTTAACTTCTAAAAAAAAAAATTCTAAGGTAAAATACTAATACCTAATCTGGGATTTAAAAAAAAGTTATTTTTCTAAATATTTTAAACAGAAATATAAATCTGTAGTAGCAAAATAATAGAAAAAAATTTGGGAGTACAATCAGACGATACTAAATTGTACATTTCAAATTGAAAACTTGTTTTAATTTGTCTAGGATTTACAATTATGATAATCTGCGAGACATACTTTTACTATCTCAATAAAAACACGAATTCAGTAAAATAAAGTTTTAGTTCAATAATAAACTGCATTTTATTCAAAATGAGTGGGAAAAAATTAGTGATCATTTCAAATCCAGTAATATTCCAAATAAACGGTTTGTTCGATTTTTTTTGTACTATATTGTAATAACAATACTTGTGTGTAAATCAGTATATAAAGTACAATTTTGTCTTCACTATTTGGAAAATGTATTATATAGTATTAGTATTTAGCCCTGAACTCTAACTGTAACTGCTGGAAGGCTCAAACCTTGTTTCCGCTATGGTCGCGTTGAAGCCAATTGAAAGCAGCCATGATGTGCCCCAATATTTTTTTAAAAAGTGATTTAGTGGTGTTTTTTATTACCATAGCAATGTATAAATATTAATTGTATATAAATATTATATTTTCTTCTTATAGAATTAATTTTTATATTGCCAAACAAATAGTTTTTACTCTTGCTTTTTATCTACTTCGACTTTGACTTGCAAATGACTTTCTATTTTAATAGCAGATTGCATTTAAAATGGGTTTAAATGGAAAATAGAAATA
This sequence comes from Troglohyphantes excavatus, assembly GCA_963932185.1. Taxonomy (NCBI): domain Eukaryota; kingdom Metazoa; phylum Arthropoda; class Arachnida; order Araneae; family Linyphiidae; genus Troglohyphantes; species Troglohyphantes excavatus. The sequence goes on along the minus strand of OZ010668.1, from coordinate 44,956,648 downwards.
AACTCAGCCAAAAGCAATACACGGCGGCTTATTTTAACATGAAAATTATACGAAATATTGCGGTAGCAAAGAAAGTGGGGCGCATCATGGCTGCATCCAAATCGGCTTCAAGTCAACAAAATGTCTTGCCCTATCCAGAAGTTACAGTTAGAGATCAGTGGTATTTAGCATTTCAAGTATAATGCTTAGAAATAAAATAAACAGCACTGGAGAAATAATAAATAGTCATAGATACTGAATTTTAACTTCTCTTGATATCTTACTTCTAAGTAAAAAAGTAAGATTAAATCAGCGTTTAATTTGACTAAGGTCATTTCTTCTTCTCAAAGTCATTTGGTCATTCTAGCAAGATAACTTGTCCGAACTGCAGTGCACTTTTAACCGCCTGTCGCCCAATATCAACGCAAATAACTTCGAAAATATATGAAATAAAGTTCTGAACGTTTTCATGTTTAGAAATGTCGTAGATTCGGTGTTTTGATCATTTTCATTGTACTTTGTCCCCTTAATATACGTTTTTGTATTTAAAGAATATATAGTGAGCTGTACTTATAATTGAAATAAAAAAAATACTTACGAAAAAAAACAGAAGCTGTTTTTTTTTTTTTTTTTAAATGAAGTTTTACAACTGATTACTCAAAATATCATCTTAAAACTAAAAGGAAAATGCAATAATATGATTGGCTACAAAACTTTCAAATTCTTAAAAAATAAATATAATACCGATTTTTGATTTCAACTATAGTTGAAACATATTTTTCAATAAATACTAACTGTTCTTTAATACAATCAAAAGAATGATATACGTTTTTACTAAAAAGAAGTTAAAGGCTGGGTCATGTTGTTCAAATAAAAACCGTTTAAGTATCATTCACAAAATTTGATGGATGATAGGTAAAAGAGTTTTATTCAATAAACTGATTAATTTAAGTTGACATAGATAATACAAATGATTCATATATCTCAAATAAAGTTATTTAAAAAAAAATAACTTGATAAAGCAAGTTCATATGTTTGATAGCTTCAATATTTCGATATTTTTCAAGTAAGTGATATTTTCAGAAAAAAAAAATCACCTAAAAATATAATGGTTTAACGTAAATGGTTAACATAAACATTAAATTCAGAAAACTATTCAACGTTTCAAATCTAAAACGTCGGGTTTTTTTTTGGAAGCTATTCTATTAAAATTATTAAGCTTAATTTCTTGTTGGTTATTTTTTTAATATGAAGTATTAATGACTGTATTCTGTATTTGTTCCTGAATGAAAAAATACTTTGTTTTATAATAAAACTTTCTTAAAACTAGTGGCAACATTAAAATTAGTTAAAATCAACGGAGAAAAGCAGAAAATATAATATAAAAAAATTATAAACCAATTAGAATGCCGATCTTTACACGGAATACTCCATAACAACAAAACGTAGCTTTACAAAATTTACAGGATACTTTACTTGAAAAATTAAGACATTTTTTGTGATAATTTTTAAGTTTGTACGATGTTCCATTCGTATGTTATAACTATTTTAATATATTCAATTGACTTAACATGGATGAGCATATCGTATGCAATTTAAATTAAAATTTTTCGTTATTGACACTATAAAAATGACGTCATAGGTCATTTTTATAGTGTCAATAACGAAAAATTTAATAATTATTGAATAACGTCTGCACATTGGGCTTTTTGTTACAATACGGATTCATTCAAAAATTAAAACAACCAGAATTTTATCTTAGGGAAATGGTTTAGAATTGTTTTAAAATATTATAATTGTATTATCTCTTTTGTTTTGTTTGTATACAGGTTAATTGTAACTATATTTAATTATCTTAGATCGAACTTTTAGAACAATTCTTCCAAAACGCGAGTAATTTGTGTATGAACGTCCACTTTATTTATTTGAAAAATATTTTATGCAATTTTTTTTTTTTAATTGTACGAAGCTTAGTTTCACTTTGAATTTTCAACTCTATATGACTTTTTAATGTTATTAAAGAATAAAATTCCACAGAAACCAAATGATAATGGTGAAAATAAATATTTTATTTAATGGGCCAATGAATATTTCCTTTTAAAACAATAAATGGCGATTATTAAGAATTAAATGTTCTGAATTATTTTTTTGAATGATTAAAAATACATGGTGAGTTTATAATATGCTGTCTCGTTTGCTAAACTATCGCCAAGTTATAACGGTTTATTCTTTGGATAAAGTACACCTTGGCTTTATTTGACGTGGAAACTTTCTAAATATTTATATGACAGGTATTTTTCGATGTGAATGCAACAATAGTATCACAAAATAAAAAGTTTAGGAAAAATGGTTTAACAAAATGGGTAAATACCGAATTTTTAATACATTGATACGGAAAAAAAATTCCTAAATTTAAAATAGGTGATTATTCTTCTGTAATAATAACATTCATGGAAATTCTTTAAAACATGGGTATTTGGACATAGTAAAAGAAAGTTGTGTAGTATTTTAAAACATTCTATTTTTGGTTCAGTATTTATGCCAGCAGGCTGTTAATTTTATTCTCCCTTTTATTAAAAATTTGAGGCAGTTTATTTATAAAAAAACGTTTAGGTTTATTCTGGCTGTAATTTACATTTTTATGTTCTGTATTACTGAGGTTAAAAATGCAAACTACTAATTAGATACACAAATTGTTGGTCGAAGATATTGCAAAAGATGTAGCCTAAATGATACATTGGAACGGGCATTTGGAAATAGTCAAATCAAAATTACAATACTGGGAAAAGGGAAATTCGGAATGTTTTGAAAGTTAAATCATGAGTTTTCATAATTAAATTTCTTAATTTGGTCATCTTAAAAAAAAATGCTGTTACATGTTTTTGCTGCCTTTTTCACTACCTTACGGTTTCATAATATTTCAATATCGAGATTGATTCAGAAGTTTCGTTAAAATTCACACTTGAAGTTGTTGCTTTAAAACTCCAATTCAATAAAACCTTTCTTGATGAAGTTTTTAGAAAACATAATGCAAAAATGAAGATCATAGCGCTTTGTTTATTATTTAATTTAATATTTATTTCCTTAGATAAAAAAATAATAGTTTTATGTAAATACTTATTCCTATAAAATACCTGTTATAATGCTCGTTATCTTTCAATAATGATGATAAGAGTAATTAAAATGTCATCGATTAAAGGAAGCACAGAAAATTAAAATATAATTATAGTCATTTTCTGAATAAATTGCGACATCCATGTTAAAAAAATCGGGTATGTACAGACCGCACTGTATTGGGCTTTACTCGATACAAGGTTGAGAGGATAAATGGCTTACATGGTTGAAACGTAATACCTTCCTTTACACGATGGTATGCCATTTATCTATATAGGCTGATTCCACGTTGAATTAATGATAGCGGTACACTAATTTTCACCTGGTACAACCCCAAAGGGGGGGGGGGGGAATGGGTTATTAATAAGCCCGTGAGAAACTTCTGACTTTCGTCAACACGATAGTATATTATTTATACCCATCAGCTGATTCCACTTGGAGTTAAGGATTTTACAACTGTCGTTTTTTATTATGGGATTTCATGCAACTATGTACCGAAACTACCCATACCGAAAGGAAATTCCTATTAATTTCTAAAAGTATTTTTGTGCAGGAATGTTTAATTTTTAAAACTCCATACCTTATGAGAGATAAACTAGAAATTATAGGATTTTTATCGGTGTATGAGCAACAAAGTAGTATAGAGATATTTTTACTTTTTTAACTTAAATGTATTAAAAATATTTTAAATTATAAAAAACAGCTTCATAACAATTTTTAAGGAGGAATTCTAAAATGATATATGCGATATTCCTGGGAGGAGAGGAAATGTATATATTTTCTGTCATTTGTCGTTATTTTATTTATCCCCGTGTGAAGAACGGGTACTTTTGCTAGTATTTTTTATAAAGATAAGGGACCTATCGGCGGTTATAAGAATTAGGCACATGGTTCCCTACGTGACAGTACTATAATAGTTAACATAAAACTCAATAGTTGCAATTAGCGGTCATTTTAAAGTTGTGTAGCATATATGCTACACTATGCACTAGAGGGTTAAGACGCCATTGATTATTTTGCACTTCAGTCTAACTGATGACATTCAAAACAAACAATAATAAAACTCTAATTATTCGGATCAATCGGGAACCCAACTCAATTGGAACTATTGGAAATCCAGATAGTCGAAAATTCGGATAATTAGATAATTCACGGAACGTTATTCAGGGTGGCAACAAAATTCTAGAAAAAAAGTTCCCTGATATTTCCCTGATTTCCATGATGGTGTCACAAAAATTTCCCTGATTTTACAATTACATTAAGAAATGGTGTAATACATGCTTTGTATAGAAACAAAGTATCCATGCTACAATAATACAATAAATATATGGCATACGTGAAAAATTATAAGCAATACTTATTGTCAGTTAAAATAATAATTTATGGATACAAAACAAATTATACAGTTCCGACATGCATAATACTAGTAATTAAACATGTTATCTGGAAGCAAAAAAAAATGCATTAAAAGCAAGTTTTTTTTAAATTATTTCTTTTGTAGATAATTTTAAATATTTGATATGCTTCATATTTCTATTCCAATCTTCAATAAATCGCATATTCATTAGCCTCGCACATATTCAATCTAAAGTCCAACGAACTTTGATTTTGCTTCTCCCTCCTGCAGTGGTATACATTTTTACAAAAATAAACCATGCTTCTTTTAAAAAAATTCTCTTTCAGAACTGAAAGAGAAAATATTGACAACTAAATTACCCAGAATGGAGGGCATAACAGACGATAATTGACGTTTAAATGATCCAAATTAAAAAATTTCCCTGATTTTTTGTGAAATTTTGAAAATTTCTCTGACTTTTCCCTGTTATTTCCAGAATTAAAAAAATCCATGATAATTCCCTGATTTCCCGGTTTTCCAGGTTATGTTACCACCCTGTTATTTCTTAGTAAAAAGAAAACAAATTTTGATTTGGTATGTCATGTATGATATAATTTATTGACATATATTGTAAAAAAAAATATTATCCACCGATCGGAAACATAAAATGTGAATTTTACCGATTTCTACTTTTCTCCAAACGATCTGGATAATTGGCGATTCGGATAACTGGAGTTCGGATAATTAGAGCTCCACTGGACTTTAAATTTCAAATAAAATCGATCCTTTAACTACGAAACAATGAATATTTATTAAACAAACTATGTTCCGAAATTCCACAAAAGCGATGGATACACCAAAATCACCTGCCATTTATCAAGATCAGATATATATTTTTTTGCTTTTTAACACTCGCAGAGGAGGCTGTTATCCATAACAGCGGAAACTTCTTCCATCCAAACACCAAAACCATTCATCAGATGTAAAAGGGGGGGGGGGGGGGGAAGCAGAAGCAAAACTTCTCCATATGGACGTGGGAAGAGAAAAAGGTTGTCGTGCGGCACGCGAAGATGTTGCGGAGAGAGGGTGTGCGGGGGAGGAGATGGTCAAGCATCTGTCGCCAGTCCCATCATTGGTCACACGTGGACATAACGGTCAGGAGGGCGTTCTATCGCTTTGACCCGTCCTCTTGACGGCCGACACGCATTAATGCGAGATGTTACAGCATCCACACCCCCTTCGGCCGATAATAAAAAGAGAGAACAAGTGCACAGGGATGGGGGGGTCAGCCTCCTCGAGATAAGTGGGGTGCGAGATCAATAGTTGTTCGCAGACAGGACAATTTGCTTACAGCGACGCCGAAGAGTTTTGGGTTGAGAGAGTGGAGGTGAAAACTTTTCTGGCGTTTTGATTTCGCTGTTTATGCTGGATATTAGTTTATCGTATAGAAGTGATAAACTGATATAACAAATTTTGTGTATACCCTCTGAGAAAAAATACTCTCATATTTGAGAATGCTGCGATCGTCAAGGCTATTTTCTTCATATTAGACAATCGTTTCGTCATTGAATCACGTGACTTTTGACGAACCAAGAATCTTCACATTTTTAATGAAAGTAATTTACTGAGATTCATTTTCGGGATATCAATTCATGATTGGTTCTTATACTCATATTTTCAGAATTCAAACGATCCTTCTTGACCAAGTGAATAGAGCATCGGACCGAGAGGTTCGCGGTTCAAGTCGGTCGTCTGTATTTATTTAAAATCGGTCTCATTTATGACCAAAAAAAATTCTTTAAAAAACGCGAAAAGAATTTTTTTGGTTTGACGAACTATCCCATCAGAGCATATAGCAAGCGCCTGTTTCTTAAAAAATGACGAAAGCATGCATTTTTATCAATCCAGCTAATAAGAGCTTTCCTCAAAATTAAATTTTAAAGAAACACTGGGTTAAAGAACTGACAATGTTTGGCTTGTAACCATCACACCTTTCAATGCACTCTTAACACTTTTTAAAATACCCGTCACTACCAATACCAGCGACCTCTGGCAGTACAAGGGAACATTGAACTCTCCGAAGAAAACCGTTAGTCTTGTCATGCGATCTTATAAATATAGGAGCACTCAGGGTGTAAATGTTTATATTCAAAGCTAGCCGAATTAAAGGTTATTTATGTTAAACCCTGAGCTTTGTGTATATTCTAAACATTACAAACTTTTTATTATACGAAGATTACCCTTAATACTAAGTGATTCTTTAAAAATTAAGTACATGTTTGAATTAACCGGTGGCATAAAATTTTAAATTCAACTCAACTTGGAAGACAACAGCCGCTAGTACTTATATATTGTGAATATTATGTTGCAAATTATTTATTTGGTTTCTAATTTAAAAAATATATCATCATACACTGGTCACTTTTGTAAAATTGACTCCTGAGAAATATAAAATGATTCCAGAAACCGTTCCAGCAAGCACGAAATAGTTCAAATAAAAGTGTCCAAAAGTAATGTACGTAGATATACTTGATGCAGTACTTGGAGGCTCGGGGTTTGAATTGCTCGGAAAATAGGCGTCCCCTCCGCCGCCTGCCTAAGTACATTGGACATTTTGAAAGGTGGGTTCCAAATCTCCCCCAATGTTGCAGGAAAGCCCCCCTAAATTCGAAGGCACTTCTTCGCGGGGAGGAGGAGGTGAGGGGGTGGTCCAAAGATAGAGATGTGCTTTCCATTAGGCTCCTTATGATGATAAAAACCCGAGTAGGCCACCCTCCAATGAGAAATCAGAAAGGAAGAGGTCTTCTCTAATGCCGAAGTGCGAGTGCCTTTCCTTTCTTCGCACGAACTTATATCTATCTCTCTCCTGCACACTTCACATGGCTGGAATCCGAGCTCGCTATTATTTCACTCGAGAGAGAAGAAGAAGAGATATCGGGGGAGCCAAAGTGAGGACTCAATTTAGTTAAAACGTTGAAGACTTACGGTTGAGGTTGGCGAGCGCCAAAAAGCGTGTCCCGTCTTGTCCGAGGATCAATCGGCGGGGTTTTTTGGCTTCGAATGTACATGACAGAATATGCCGTCACGGAAAAATGTGACAGGGCAATCAGGAAAGAATACCGGAATAAAACCGGCACGCGTAAGAATAAATTGCTAGAAGAAACACGATTTAAGTCCGGGGGAATGTATCGGTTTGGGGCTCGCTTTAAAATTGTTTTTCAAAAAAGGTGGTATTCGGGTAACAGGATGTAAAAAAAATCCCCAAAAAATCGGATTTGATTTAAATCTGATATTTTTGATTTAAATCCGATTATTTTAATATTTTTTTTAAAAATTTTAAATTGAAATCAGATTTTTTTTTTAAATGTTTAATTAATCAACAGATGTGGCTCTGGGTAAATACTACCCAGTGGGCAAGGTGCATAAAAGTGGGTATTTACTACCAAAAACCTCATGTAAATACCCGTACCAACATACATGTTTCGTGCATTCCTTGCACGTCGTGTTTCACTTCTCATGCAGCAATGGATAATTTTGAGGTTTATTTTTTCCCTGCTATTTTTATACCTACCAAGGTGTAAAAAAATCATGATTAAAAAAAATTATGTATTTATGCAATGTATTTTCATTTTGTAGTATATTATATTTTACATACCAATCGAAAGCCATATTTTATAAATATTCAGATTTTTACACATTTCGGACATTTATGAAAGAAATAATTACCCAGTATTCAAGATATACATACTTCAATTTATTCAAGAATTTAAACTTAATTTTCTTAAGTTTAAATTCTTGAATTATATATTATTTATTAAACAAACTCCTATTACATATTTATAAACAAGCTTTATTACATTTATTCAACATGTTTACTAATAGCTCTACTTCCTTTTTAACCTACTTCAAATTTATCATTAAATTGAAATCAGGTTGGACTAGAGAGAACTTAGAGAGAAAAAACCAGAATAAGGAAGAAAAGTTGTAAAAACCATGAAAAAGGCACAATCAGTGAGGTTTTTTATTTTAAACAGGATTTCTTAATATTTTTTTTTAAATAATCAATCGATTTAAATCAAAGATTTTTTTACAAAGCAATTTATTTAAATAACTTATTTAAATCATTTACACCCTGTCAGGTAGTAAAATAAGGTACACAGAAAATAGTTAAGATTCCGGAAAAGGGGATTTAAACTTTTATTTTATCACATTAGACGATCCTTATTCTAATGATATTAAAAGGTTAAAAATTTAACACTTAAAAAAAAAAACTTCAGTAAACATTTCTGAATAATTATAATTATCATTTCGGTATCTTAATTTAATGGGAAAATGCGAAGATGATAAATAGGGATTAAAAAACACCCAAACTAGTTCAATGGGTACAAAAATAACCAAAACCAAAAGACCTTGCTAATACCCGAAACAAAGAACAAAAAGATTACCATACTTTTCTCAAATTAAAATGCTTATATAAAAAATATAAAAAAATCTGCTAAAATAAGTTATTAAAAAAAATATTTAATTATACACTCAAGCAATTGCAATGTTAGTCGAGGAAAATTCTCCAAATCATATAAATACAGAAAAAGAAAAATATAAACCAATATTCGAAATAGTTTGAATTCTCTATTTACCCTCTATGTGAGTTTAATAAAGTCAATAAACAATTAAATAGAAGAAATTTTTTGTATGATTAGAAAGAAAATAGAGATTCCTTTTTTGTGAAATTGATTTCAAATTGCTTTTTCGGCCCTTCAAATTTTAAAAAACGAAATTTCAAAATGTACGTTATTTCTTATCACCATTGAAATTTAAGGGAGAACCATAATTACTACAATTAAAATAATGTTTGAAATCAGAAAAAAATTAATCGAAATGATTAAAAATTTCAATATTGTAAGAAAAGATAAATATTACAATGATTGTTTTTCTGGGGAAAGAAAAGAAATGGGAAGTTAAGAAAATGTGGAAACGATTTTCAAATATTTAAATTTCTTTTTCAACATTAGAAGAACTCACTTTCAACAAACTGCATGCCCGCAAACTACAAAATACAAAGCTATACACTATTAAAAATAAGTACTCAAAAATGGATAAGTAAAATATACTAATTTTTGATTGCATTCGAGGCAAATTATAGCTGTGAATACATAAGTTTCACTTTTGAAAAAGACATGTACTCAAAAATGAGTAAAAATTAATAAAAAGATTAGTTGCTTGCCTAGATAGCCTGCCTTTGTAAATAACTTTCAATAAATATCGACAATTACAACCACGACTTACCTGGAACCTGACCCATATCCTCAGGCACCACAGTCCAATGCCTTATCCGTTGTATTACCAAGGCGACACGAAGAAGTTATAAACAGAAGAAATGTTAAAAAGGTGTGCCAAAAGAATGGGAAGTAAGATAATTGAGTTGTAATAACTCAGTTTCCATTTAAGCAATCGACATCAAATAATGTGGAACACCATCTTCTGAACAACTATTTTAAGTGTGCCAGGTCGCTTTGTAAAGATGGCTTGAACAGAAGCTGAGATTAGCAATATTAAATAACTGCTCATATTTGATAAACAACTGTTACTTAAACATGAGTACGTCATCGCTCATTTGCGATACAATTGTACTCAAAGAAAAACGAGTATCTTCAGGTACTCATTTTTAAATACCTTTTATTTTTACAGTGTAAAAATACAACTTTCTCCTATATAAAGACATACAACTTTTAAAAAATATATAAAACAAAAATTAATATCTCCTGATAAGGCAAAAAAAATTAACCTTTGAACTCTCCTCTTCAACGTGGCCTCACACTTAAAGATGAAAGAAGTCTTTCTCTAAACTTCTTGAGGAAGGACCACAAAAGAGCGCGCTTCGCACTCAAAAGGTGGGGAAATATGGAAGAGGGAAAAAAACATATAAAAGTGTGTGTATGTCGGCTCGTGTTGGAAAAGAGAGGGGGTACACGCGGCCCCTCTCAGTAGAGGACCCCCCACCTGTGCCCCCCACTCCAAGTCTTAATCGCACTTTCTCTGTCTTCGGCGTGTCTCGCACCCTTCACCCCGACTTACCTGGATTTTTTTTCCCTCGTATTCTTCCCTTTCCCCCCATTTTAATCTCACGCGATCGGCACGCGTAAGGCATCTACTTTGACATGCACGGGGAACCTTGCGGTGTGAAATGTAAGGAATGCACACACCGGGAAAAAAATGTACTTAAAAATGAATAACCGAACCTACTCGGTTTTTTTTAGTACAATTGCATCGTAAATGAGCGAAGACGTACTCAAATTTAAGTAATTGTATTTTCTTAAAAATGCACAATGTGATTTGATATTGCTAATCTCAGCTGCTGTTCAAGCAATCTTTCGGAAACCTGACTAATTTAAATAGAAACTCAGTTATTACAACTAATTATCTTACCACCCATTCTTTAGGCACATACCTTTTAACATTTATTCTGTTTGTAACTTCTTAATATCGCCCTGGTAGTTTAACGGATAAAGGCACTGGACTGCGGATCTAGGTTCCATTCCCGGTATGACTTGGTTGTAATTGTTGAAATTTATTGAAAGTGATTTATAAGGGCAGTCTATGTAGGCAAGCAACTGCTCTGTTTATTCGTATTTACTCATAATACTTATTTTTGAGAACGTGTCTTTTTCAAAAATGAAACTTAGATATTCGGAGTTATGATAAGCATCGAATGTACTAAAAAATGAGTGCATTTTACTTATTTTTGGTGTACCTATTTTTAATAGTGTATTCATATAAAATACACTTCATACGAAATGTAAGTAAAAATATAATAGTATTTGGGTAAAAATTCACTATCAGCATTTACGTGTTCCTTACACGCTTTGAAGTCCCATTAGTCCCAAAAAAATTGAGTATGGCTGTTTCGGTGAACCTTGACAACAGGAAGAAATAAATTCATTCTTTTAAATAGGTTAGTTTTACTAAAATAGGTGTGTGCGTATCTGTTAACAAACTAGTTCAAAAACGGGTCACATGATCTTCATTTGGTAAAGTGTATGGGACGTGACAGCAAACAGAACTTTCCAAAAGGATGTTGGGATGGTGTTGTTCGTTTTCAATATTTTTGTAAATGATGTTGGATATAAATATTTTGTTTTAAATTAACACTTCATTTTTTAAGGGGTAATTATGGAAAAAATTAATGTAATCCACGTACAATTTGACTAAGATGTTCAAAATTTAGAGGAACAACATTATTTTACCTTTTTTGAGGTGGGGAAATGATCCTCTTCATGCGAAAAGCAGAAAGAATGCAAAAGAAATATTCGTTTAAAAATTTGGTTTGTTAAAAAAAAATATATAGTACGTAACTTTCCCCTGTATCTTATCCTCGTCAAAATAACAGCCCTAGAAAGAGTTTTTCTCTTCCTCAGCAATAAACCTTCCAATTTAACTTCATGCAGTTTGCACTGAAATGCTAACGACAATTTAAAACAAATTAGGTAATTAGTTAATTATTAATAGTTCATGGAATATGGCAGAAAACTATATTCGTAATATATGGAGACAATTTTTTTTTCTGACACCTGACTTTCTTGGGCAATATTTTACTACATTCGATTTAACTCCTACCCCTCTCTTCAGAAAGTTGTTTAGCTACAGTTTTTTTTTTTATATAATTATCAAAACAATTTACTTTTTATATTAATTGGTTCATACGTAAAACACTTTACAGTAAAATAAATGAACATCTTCCAAAACCAAACCATTCAGATGAATTTACATGTACTTGCATATTTATACTGAAATACTTTATTCGGGTTAAAAATATATATTATTAATAACAATATAAGAACTCAGGTCAAATATAGACTCTGCAGCTGCTGTTGCACAAATGCCTTATTGAAGATTTCATTAATGCAAAAATTGACTATAATTATACACATGGAAGTAGAAAAATTTCGCAAGCGAACAGGGATTAAAAGTACAAGGATACAGCCCAAGAGGTCATGGTAAAAAGGAGTCATTCAAATTGCCATTTTAGTGCATTCTTTCAAATGTAGCACACGCCCATTCAAGCGTATGACCTCACGTTTCTACATGTTAGGGAAAGAACGTGCCAAAAGGCAAAACTGCAAATTCACTTTATTGTAGTCTACAAAAGAAGGGCAAATGCAACCCTTTCCGAGTTCAAGTGGGCCCCTCTATCCCCAAAGGCCAGAACCATCTTTGGAAGCGGCAATTGGACAAGCAAAGCGTATACAAAAAAATGCAAGTTACGCAAGTGTTGTACCAACATGCGTGGCGAACTATCGTAAAATATGCGACCGGATGGGCGCAATTCGCAAAAGATAAGCAAAAGACGGAGGGCCCCCTTCTCTGGGGCCCCCATAATATTTCAAAGAGGGATTTTTATGCAACGGTTGCGCATAGTCGAAGGGGGTAACGAACTGATTACGCAGGCCTCATCGAAGGTCATTAAATAAGGGCCTCAGCAGTAATAATAATGTGAAAAAATGAATAGCAGAGGAGCCCTAAAGGAGCCCCCTATCGCCGGCCCCAGAGAGCAATGACTCGCTCGACCCGCTAATGATCGAATGGGTAAGGTAAGGAAGCAGGTACAACGCAGGTGATGGCGAAACCATCCGAGGGAACTGCCCGAATAAGATTTCTGAGAAGTGAACAAACGTGCTCGAATTGCGGTCAAAGAGGGTAAAAAAAGGATGTGCACAGGTGACGTAGGCTCCCCAGGTCATCTCCCAGAAGATTTTTTGGGTCGGAAAGGAGATGCACAAACGACGGCTTCCATAAAGGGCCCCCCTCCTCCTCCTCCTCCTCCATGAGAATGCCACGCACTGTGACTTCACACGAAGGCACGCAACACGCGTGGTCAAGTCACTGTCCCCCTTTGGTCACCGATTTCAGGCATATGAAGCAGTGCAATACCAGGTAAAGTCAAATCATAAAACACTATTAATCAGCTTACTTATAACAAAGTTTAAAAGAAGCATTGACACTACAAAAATTTAAACATTTAAGCATCAATAAATTTATAAACTAAACTAAATTTTATTCCAGAAAAAGGAAAACGTTGTAGATAACTGTATACCAGAGTGTGTGTTAAAGAATCTTTTTCATAATATGGATTTTTATTGTCTGAAATACAAGAATTGTTACTTTGATTTGTCTTAACAGACGTTAAATACGAATAAAAATAAAACTACTTGAGTTTAGCTAATTTGTTAATGTGACTTTTTGCCCCTGAGACAGTATGCTAACTAATGTGCAAATTTACCATTAGAAATATATCTTGTTTGACATAAGTAGTAGCTCAACTTTTAATACTTTTTCATAAACTACAATGCTACACTATATACAGTTTTTTAAATAAAAATATTTTTATAAATATCTTAATAAAACGATTTAATACCAATGAGACATACTGTCCCCATTGTCACATTGAGATATATGGTTTCCACACATGTCACATTGAGATATAGAGATTGACCACCTTGTTCTTTACATAAGAACGTGTCAGAACAAACTTCAATATAAATTTAAGAAAAATATTACATATGCAAAAAAAAACCGCTTTATTTTTCTAATAAAAAAAATTAGAAAATGAATTTATAACTAGAAAAAAAAAGAAACTAGTACTAGAAAACTAGGACTAGTACTAGAATTTGAAATACATTTGTCTTTAATTAAAATTTGAAGCCGTCTAAAATAACACTAATAATTCAAAAGGCTAGGGATATGTTGAAAATAACGAAGAAAATGAACTAACTTCCTCAGTTCATTACCTAAAATGCATTGAGCTAAAAACCTAAGAAAATTAAAAACAACTTGATGACATCAAATTTCAATGGCAGCAAAATAGTTCCACTTACTTCTACTATACCGAAAGTGAAAACAAGTAAAAAATATATAAAAAAAAGTTCTTTTCTCCAGACAATTGGAAGCTTAGCCATTCATTAAAAACTTTCTCCCTGTCCTGACGCTTGAACAAAAAGTACCGCACCAGTAACTAATTTACAGGAGACGGGAAAGTTTCCCAACTAAGTTCTGTTCGACTTCTGGAAACCGAAGATTTAAAAGAGACCGGGGGCAGCACACATCTTTTAAAAGGAAGAACTAAAAAGGAAAGGCAGGCCCACAAAGACAAGTAATAAGAGCCGGTGTCTTTAATAAAGGCAAAAGAAAAGAAATCGGGAAAATCAGAATCTTTTATACCGCCCAAGACGGACAGCCTCAATCGAGTAATTACAATCCTTTTGGCGGGGGAGGGGGGCGATAGAAATTAAGCGAGCCCTTCCTTCCGATAGCCAATAAACTGGCCGCTGCCAGGCCATTGTTACGGGTGGCAAATTGTCTTCGAATAGAGCGAGAAAGGAAGACCAAATAGTTTTCGGTCCATCTTTTTCCGACGGCGACCAATTGATTATGGTAACAAACCTAATATCCTAATAACGCAGTTATGCCTCTCTCTCCCCCCTTTCTTTCCCCGGGTATTATTCTGAGAGCTGAAACAAATGGTCCTGGTCTTTCACGGACACCTGCCATAAGGGATAGGGGGAAAAAAGGCAACAATCCCCCGGTTGGTAAATAACCAATGGTTAACGGGTTCTCTGCTGTGTGAATCTATCACGGTCATCTTTACTCCATTATCAGTTCATGACCATAAACACAGGGTCTCGCTGCTGAAAAGAAATGACGGAAGGACTGAGAGATTGGGATGCCGAAGAAATTGCTGGTGGATATTTCATGAAATCACAGACTATGGCCGTTCTCGTTGGTGTCGTAAGTTCGGTCTGGGTTTATGAAAAATTAAAAATTTGCAACTTTAATCGATTCGTGTTTGATTTCAAATAAAATGATTTCTGCTGATAGGTTTGTGTTCAATCGTTCGAGATGCACTTATATATAAAAACGTATTTTTCAAATTTTAAATTACTTTAAAATAGTCAAATGACCACAAACACAGGGTCTCGCTGCTGAAAAGAAATGAAGGAAGGAATGAGAGATTGGGATGCCGAAGAAATGGCTGGTGGATATTTCATGAAATGGCAGACTATGGCCGTTCTCGTTGGTGTCGTAAGTTCGGTCTGGGTTTATGAAAAATTAAAAATTTGCAACTCTAACGATTCGTGTTTGATTTCAAATAAAATGATTTCTGCTGATAGGTTTGTGTTCAATCGTTCGAGATGCACTTATATATAAAAACGTATTTTTCAAATTTTAAATTACTTTAAAATAGTCAAATGACCACAAACACAGGGTCTCGCTGCTGAAAAGAAATGACGGAAGGACTGAGAGATTGGGATGCCGAAGAAATGGCTGGTGGATATTTCATGAAATCACAGACTATGGCCGTTCTCGTTGGTGTCGTAAGTTCGGTCTGGGTTTATGAAAAATTAAAAATTTGCAACTTTAATCGATTCGTGTTTGATTTCAAATAAAATGATATCTGCTGATAGGTTTGTGTTCAATCGTTCGAGATGCACTTATATATAAAAACGTATTTTTCAAATTTTAAATTACTTTAAAATAGTCAAATGACCACAAACACAGGGTCTCGCTGCTGAAAAGAAATGACGGAAGGACTGAGAGATTGGGATGCCGAAGAAATGGCTGGTGGATATTTCATGAAATGGCAGAATATGGCCGTTCTCGTTGGTGTCGGGAGTTCGGTCTGGGTTTATGAAAAATTAAAAATTTGCAACTTTAATCGATTCGTGTTTGATTTAAAATAAAATGATATCTGCTGATAGGTTTGTGTTCAATCGTTCGAGATGCACTTATATATAGAAAACGTATTTTTCAAATTTTAAATTGCTTTAAAATAGTCATATGACCACCCGATTTAACGTTTTTACTTGAAAAAATTACTATTATTAAGGAGATTGTAGCTGAACGTTTTAGTTTATTATTAAACTTTTGGGAAACATGGAAAATGATACATATTATATCTTTTTATGAAAAATAGACAACAATATTAAAACATATTCAAAAATAGACACATTTACACAAAATAATATTAAAAAGTAGACTATATAAAAATTAAAATTTATAATAAAAAAAATTGATACATTAACAATTAAAATTTATATAAAAAAAATGTATACATTAACAATTAAATTTATCAAACTTTCATTTTATATAGTAATTATATATATTTCAGATAACCATTATGTATATACAAAGTAGATATATACCCTAAAACAAATATAAATTTTGTTTTAAATACGAAGTTAAATTTTATTTAAAAACTTAAATTTTGTAAAATAATAAATTTTATAAATTAATTTAATTTAATAAAATAATTCAATTTTATTATAAAAAATTAAATTGTAATTGTATAGACTTCTTGATAACCGTCATTAAAAGCATTGAGTAAATTGTAAATTTATAACTTAGGGAAAGGTGGTGGAAAATGAGTAATGGGGTACAATGGGTATTTTGAAATTAAATATAAATTACACATTGTTAAACTTATGTTTTGATCTCCTTCTATTTTTTTTAATTACTGTGTTAAATGAAGCATATTTTAGAAATATATTACATTTCTGAGTGATTCAATTCAAGTTCAATAAGTAGTTAATTTATTTGAGTACCTATACAACAAAACTTTTGATTGATTGATACATGAAAACTTCTATATATAAGCTAAAGTAACCAAATTTGTTGGGTCTTGTGTAAAAGAAAAACATGTTAATACATTCCAATGAAAAAAATAGAAAAATTTCCACTTTATTTAGCCTCCGCCACTAAATTTGCATTTGAAGTAAAATGAGTAATAGAATTATTAATGCTAAAGAATGGGAAATTTGAGAAAAAAATTATAATCTTAGGGAAAAGCGCAACATTGTACAAATATGTGAATTTAAAAGTTTATAAATGACTAGAATTAACTACAATATATTCATCACTGTACATATGTAAAAATTTAATACCTAATTTGTTAACAAACTGTCAACAAAGATAACAAATAAAAAAAAGAGAGACCGCCATTTGCTTGATCCATTAGAAGTGGAAGAAAATTAATGTTTTGAATGAAATAAAAAATTGTCAGCAAAACAACTTAAAAATAACATAAATACAATATAGATAATGGTTTGAAAATAACAAACTAATTATACAAGAAAGTACTCTTTTTCAAAAATAAAAAAAATAAAAATGGAAGGTTAAAACTTGCTTATATATAGAAAGGCAGTTATAAAAACAGTCCATTAATAATCAAATGCTTTGTGTTTTTAAGAGGTGACGATTGCAATTTTTTCTATTTTATTCGAGTTACTAATTTGATTAAAAATTTTGTTTCATTAATGCCTTTTTATACTAAAACTTTTATTATTTCCATTGGTGACCCATTTGTAACACCTTTGAATAGAAAAAAAATCGAAAAGAAAGTAAAATATTAAAAATATTTATGAATCTCAGAATTAAATAAAAATAAAGAATTATGTTCCTAATGAAAAGTAAACATTTTTATATAACAATTTAATTTTACAACTATTTTTTCCAAATAGAAATTGGATTTAGAACTAAAATATCAATTTCACCCATTTTCCTCCACATTCTTGCATTCATGTATTTTAATTTATTTTAAAAACTGAATTTGTGTGTTCTACAAGTAATTCGAACTATACCATTAAGGATTGGAATATGGTACTTTAAAACCCCGTAAAAAAATACCATTTTTGACACTTTACTGAAAAAGTTAACTTAAAAGTTTTATAAAACATTAAAAATTTTAGATTATAAATTTTGCCTTTTACCGATATTTATTAACAATAAATGTAATACAATATAAAATAAATCATTTTAAAATATAAAAACTTTTGAAAAACTAACAACAAGAGTTTTTATTAACAATTACTCTGAAAACTTAAATATGTTTTCAAACACAGGGAAGAAAATAATAAAAAATATATCTAAAAGATTTTACAATACATATGCCTAAATCATTATTAGCAAAAATGTGCATTCAAACTATTCTGATAGATACAATTAAAGACATCGATATATTTTCACCAAATTATAAATTGTTGATGCTGTAACTAGTATTATAAAAAAAAAGCCATAGTCGTTTGTGAATAAACATATTTTCGGCTATAGGGTAAAATGGGGGAATTTCGGTCTTAAAACTCGAATTTCGATGTTCAAAGTTCAATTTTCTGTCAGAAAAAAAATTGTAAAATTACAATAGTTTTAGAAAAACATTAACTTATTTTTTCCAAACAAAATAGTACATTTTTATTTAAACTGAGGTTTACAAATATTTTTAATAATTATTTTCGAAGGTAACCTTTTACGATTCATAGATGGGGTAAATTGGGTCATCAGGAAATTATGGAATTTTTCGCATAAAAAGGAACTCTAAGAACAAACTTTTAAGTCAAATTAGTCACTTGAATAAAATAAAGAATAAATAACAACCTTTACATCTTAAAACCTCAATACATTTAATTATTAATGGACTTTTTTCTTCCTCAAAGCAAGCTTCCATTTGCCATTTTTAGAAATCAACTATATAGTATAATTTATTTCCTTCGAAATCGAATAACATTAGTCTTGGTTTGTTTTGATTCAGGAACCTATGATATATTTACATTCTTCTAAAATTTATTCCACAGACGATTATTTATTTCATTTAAAACATTATACAAAATAAGCTCTTTTGATAACAGTTTATTTAAAAAAAACAGGTATGTAACTTCATTATATTAACATAAGATCCTTAAATTTTTAATACGAAGATTCTTAAATTTTTAAGAATTTCTTATTCCTTAGCATTAATAATTCAAAAAACCTTTTCCCACAATGTAAAACATGGAAAAAAAAAGCTAAATATTTTTTTTAATTTTTTCATTGGAATGTATGAAAAGGTTCATTTTTATTCAAAACCCATGAGTAATGGTAAATAATTCGGCTTTTCAAGTTTTTATATATAAAAGTTTTCGTGCATCAAACTATCGCAAGCTGTTTTTTTTTTGTATACTAAAACAAATCGTCTGTTGGACTTATTAACTAATTAATTGGACTAAGTAAATCACCCAGAAATATAATATTTTGCTAAAATCTACTTTATTAACCGAAGTATTTTTTTATATATAAAAAACGAGATCAAAACATAAGTTTAACAATGTGTAATTTAACATTAAATTTCAGTATACAAAAATAACCCCATGATCCAAATCCCCCCCCCCCCCACCTACTTAAAATATAAATTTTAACGTTCTCATATTTTAAAATTAACAAATCTCTCTGATATTACTTAAAGAAACAGATCAAAAAATATTAAATTGTCCTGAATAAACAATAACTTTCCTAATTTGTAATAAGTAAATTTAATTTTTTAAATCTTATGTATTCAATTTGTTATACTATATTGTTTTATTTGTTTATACTATATTTGACAAACTTTAAAAGCTTACGAGATCCAAATCTTGAAGAGATTTTAAGGATATGATATATTTTTTTTAATATAGTATAGGAGGCCAAAGCAAATTTACGAGACATACGAGTCGATTTGAACATTCAATTTCTTTTCCACAAAAATTAAGCAAATTATATTTGAATTCCATCTAAATTGAAATATTCATCTGTAAATGTTGTAATGGTAATACACTTCTCGATTCGTAATTTTAATTTTAATTAAATACAATTTTGTTAAAGTCTCGAAAATATTTCATCCACGCTTAATCTGTCGCACACAATTTATTCGTTATCACCCAAACAACTCAGTAGTATTAAACTTTATAAGAGGTCCTTTTAAGTTGTTGACAAATTAATTAAAAATACTTTAAAAATTACTTATATTCGTATTTAAAAAAAAAAAAAAACTTCAAAGACAGAAAGAAACTAAATGTAGACAGTTCTATAAGTGCACATGTTTAAACAAGGACACGGAAATATTTTTATTATCATCTAATTACTAATGACGTTTATAATCGTTTTCAGTGTAATGAAAAATAGTTTGCAATATTAACCCGAATAAATAAGAAGAAAAAAATATGAAAACAAACCATTTGCTATTTTTAAAATACATTTCAGGAATTAATGTTTAATTTAAGTATTTACAATTTTATCTATATCTGTAAATACTGTTTAATTAAAGTATATGAAAAATGTTTGTTCAAAATTATCTTCATTAAAGTTTATTTCATTACAAGATGATTCTTCAAAAGGTGACGTCACGTAACATGTCTAAACTTGCTGGGACAAAGGACGCATAGGCAGTAGTAGAAAAATAATAACCTAATCATATTTATACATATACGGTATATAATGGTAACTCTCAGACTAAAAGTTATGTACTTTTAAATTTCGAAATTTAGTATGACAATTTCGAAACAACTTTTTTAACTAGGATATTCTACAAGCTTATAAAACAAACTGTCACGCATTAAATTTTAAAATATCGGTAATGGTTCACCATTCTTTTTACAAACATTCAATTTAATTATTTGAAAAAAAAGCAAACTGCAATTAATAATAACTAGTTTATCCATTAACTAATCATAAACGTCTTAACACTGAAATTAATAAAGAACTGAAATTTAAGAAATTTACACTGTTTTGGAAATTTGTTTTTTGGCTATAAAAAGATGTATTGATTATTTGATAAGACGCGAGTAGAAGACGCGAGAAAAAGCTAGTTACAAAAAAAGTGTTTATAGGTATAATGTCGTACTGTAACGGAAGATCTTCCAAAAAGGGTTCGAAATTAGCGGTCGTTAGTCGTATTTTATACCTAAAAATTTCAGTTTAACGACCGTAACTTTACACTCCGTCGTCATTTTCGACACCTAACTGTTTATAAAAATTTCAGTTTGACGACCGTAACTTTACACTCCGTCGTCATTTTCGACACCTAACTTTTTATAAAAATTTCAGTTTAACGACCGTAATTTTACACTCAGTCGTCATTTTCGACACCTAACTGTTTATAAAAATTTCAGTTTGACGACGTAATTTTACACTCAGTCGTCGTTTTCGACACCTAACTTTTTTAAAAAAAATTCAGTTTGACGACCGTATTTTTACACTCAGTCGTCATTTTTGACGCCTAACGTTGATTTTCAATAATTCCTCTCATACTTTTCAGTAATTTTGTCAGTAAGACGATGAGTACAAATAGAAACATGCTTTTAATTTTATGCAAAAGACTTTTTAACGATTACAAAAAATATCGTAACTGTTGGCAGCTCTGCTTGAGCAATTTGAATTATTTTAAAATTACCCCTAAGTAGAACATTTTAGCAACTAAAAAAAATGCCAATGACGCCTAACTTTTACGTCCTTATTTCGAACCCTGCTTCCAAGAGTGCCAGATGAAACTTCGCCAAAAGAAATGAGATACACCACGCGGGGAGGTAAAAAAGATACATTAGACAATGCCACGTGTGAATAAATTAAAGCGAGAAAGCAGAGATTTCACTCGGCCGGGGGGGAATAATATTCGCCATGGCTCCCTTTAAATTATGTGGGGGAGAAGGGAAACTCCGGCATAAAATCAACATATCTCGATTTTCAATCAGCACTAGATTATAGGGGGGAGGAGGAGGAGGAGGGATGGGAAATATACGAAAGAAGAGAGGGAGGGAAAATAAAAATATATAAATCAGGAGGTCCTGAAGGAGAAAAAAATGCACTGTAAGGAGCAGGGAGACAAAAGATGAGGTAGAGGGAAGGATGGGGAGAAAAAAAGAGGCGCAAGAGCGGCAAGGGATGAAGAATGCCGAGAGGATGGAGAGAGAGAGAGAGCCATCAACTAAGATGGCAACTGGGCAGGGAGAGAAGAAAGAATAAAGAGGCGGGGGAGGAGGAGGAGGTATGGACTTTAGAATAGAAAAAGCGATCGATGCCGGGGGATCGATTCGAAATAAAAAGAGCGGGAGATCCTGGGGTGGCGGGGGTGGAGGGTGGTGACTCAGTGGTGTGTGCATATTCGAACGGGGGGTGGGAGGGGATGGCCGCCAATGGAATGCGAGGGTGGTGGCGCACATTCGGACGGCGCACCCACCCCATTGGACGCGAGTGCCGAGGAGGGTCGATCTCGAAACGGAGAATGGCTGAAATCAAATCGTGCTAAATATATGGGATTTACAACTGTCCTCGGCCCTGGGCCTCAAGGCTTCTCTACACTCATTTCCAATTTCGAAGGGAGGGCGGATCCACGGGACTTTAAACTACGCCCTTTTTCGAAGAGGGAAAGAATTTCACCGCATCCACACCCCCACCTCATCTAGAATGCAGCCCCCGGATTAATATAGATTTTTAGACCCTCCTTTAAAAAATACACCCAAATAGCTTTAAAATTGGGCACATGCCTGCGATGGGCAGGGGCAGGGGGTGACCGGATTGGAAGGTAGGGAATAGGGGATGGGTGCACTCGAGTGAATAAATTTTCATATCACTTCGCATAAATAAGTGCTTGCGTTAATTAACACAAATTAATTGTTCATGCAAAACAGATAACGCAAAAATAGAAATAGTTTTTAAAAACAAAAATATATAATTTTACAATGTAAAAGAATGAAACAAAATAAGATAATTTTTTAACCTCTTGTCATAAAGATCTTTTAAATACTTTAAACCTTTCATAGGGGATCATGAGAAAAGTACTGTCTTAAGATATTAATAACCAAAATAATATGCAATGCTTTGCACAATTTTTTTAATTAAGTTATAGAAAAATGAACAATAAACGATAAAGAGTAATTAAAATGTAAGGGATTTTAAACTTTAAAAATACTGCAAATTATATATTTTAATATATATTAATATTACGTTTCATTTATTAAAAAAAATAAGAGAATGATAACTAAAAATTGTCGCAAAGAAAAACGGTAAATTTATTCAATGTAAATATTAGTAATTTAATATTGTAATACTATATCGTTTACCACTTATAACATTAAAGGGCAAATACGATCGAAAATTAGTAACTTTTTTTATATCTGAAAATTTTAAGTTTCCTTTTTAATATTTAAATAACTTTCTTACATCTATTTTTATCGATTTTGTGAAACTGGATAGTTATTATTATTTTTCAATTAGAAATTTTGAATTCGAATTTATTATAGTTTTAAGGCATTTATTTTTTAATATTGCTATAATCAAATACACTTAAGGATCAAAAGAAAAATAGAGGAAAGCTACATCAGATAATTTTCTATATAGAAATTCTTACCATTGGAATTTATTATGAAATCAATTAAAAAAATGTAGTACTATTTCGTACACTTTAAAATTACAAATGCCATTTCATCACTTCCTTCAAATTCATAAGAAATTATTATTAATTTAAAGTTACCACACTGATATGGCTTTCCTGTATGGAAGTTTGACCTATAGCAATTTTTTTAAGAAGATATTTGTAAGTGAATTCCCACCCACCCTTTTTTTATAACTATATTGAATCTATCAAATTCAAACTTCTAAGTTAAATAGAAATAAATACCGTCAGGTTCCTTTACCCCTTCAAATCAAACAATTCCATGATTTCCATAACTTTGCAACAAGACTGAGCCTCAAATTTTGAAGCCATTTTACTCATAACTGTCAATTGTGACAGTGATCGTTCATGTTCTAAGCCGCACATCTTTAATACTAAGTACAAAACATTATACCTCTAAGTTTAAGTATAACAAAAATGATTTTTATAGCCGCTATTCATCAACTATACATATAACTCTTACTTTTATACAAAATTAAATGTACACTCAAAAACCATCAAATATTTTAAAACTTCCGCAGAATAAGTACATAAAATGTGTCATTAAACCACTTAAAGAAAAATTCCGTCCCTTTTCCTTAAAGATATTTTTGGGCTGTCTCAATTTCAAATACACGAACTTAAAAATGAAAAAAAAAATAGTAACAGCGGAAATTAATCTAAAATTTTAGGATTTTTTCAGTAATTTTTTTTTTTAATTATAGATAATGTCAGTATGTAAATTACCTCCATCGAGTACTCTGAGTATTAAGATATATAAAAAGTAGTAAACATGCAAACATGTAAAAAAGGTACTTAAAAATGAGTACCTAAACCTACTCATTTTTCTTTGAGTACAATTGCATTGTAAATTAGAGATAACGTACTCAAATTCAAGTAATCGTACTTTCGCAAAAATGAGCAGTGTAATTTAATATTCCAAATCGCAGGTTATATTCAAGCTATCTAAACAAAGCGACCTGACCAACTTAAAATAGTTGTTCAGAAGATGGTTTTCCACATTATTTGATGTGGACTGCTTAAGTGAAACGCAATGAGTAATTACAACTCAATTATCTTACATCCCATTCTTTCGGCCTACGTTTTTAACATTTCTTCCATTTATAACTTCTTAACGTTCCCCTAGTAGTACAACTGA
This sequence comes from Troglohyphantes excavatus, assembly GCA_963932185.1. NCBI lineage: Eukaryota > Metazoa > Arthropoda > Arachnida > Araneae > Linyphiidae > Troglohyphantes > Troglohyphantes excavatus. The sequence continues at coordinate 44,931,856 of OZ010668.1, read as the reverse complement.
TAAGGCGGTACCTGAGGATTTGGATTCGATTCCCGGTAAGACATGTTTGTAAATTGCCGATATTTATTAAAAGTGATTTATGAAGACAGCCTATGGTATGCTAGCAACTGCTCTTTTTATTCATTTTTGCCCATTGTACTAATTTTTGAATACATGTCTTTTTCAAAAATGAAACTTACGTATTCGGAACTATAATAGGCATCGAATGTATTCATAAATGAGTATATTTTACTTATTTTTGAGTATCTATTTTTAACAGTGCGTACATAATTATTTTCGGAAATGATTTCTTAATGCCCTGTTAACTCGAGTGACCACCTGTATGAAGCATTTTTTTTCCTGAGATAGAACGTTTACGGGCCATCAATAACGCAGTGTTATCTCTTTACACTTGGGTCACCAAATCGTGACAGCACGATTCAATCGTAAAAAATTTAACGAGCCCACCTTTGGGATACTAGCAGCACACGAGGTGCAACAATCGTGTATTAAAGACAAATATGAGAGACAACTTCAACAAAGATAGTAGGTGTCAAAGTGATTTGTCAGATGTCTTATCATATGGATTCGCAAATATTAATCAAGCATAATTTTGAGAAACAATTTTATATCATATGTCTTGGAAAATGGAAATAAAAATGCAATATTCGATTAAAGTTTTTCGTTTTACCTTAAAACATAAAATATAAACATATTCATAAATTTTAAAGGCGCTTAGACTTGTGCTTTGTAACAAGTTTCGTAGCCTGAATTAAATTTGGAATTAAAATAATTTTTTTCAAATTTTGAATTGAGAATATTACTAACATACATGCTCTTACTTACTTATTACTATTAAGTACAATTCAATAGACGCATCGGCTTACCACAATTTTAAAGGTTTAAAAGCCAATTGTTTAATTTGCATAAAAAATCCGTATAAAACAGAAATAAAATAATTGAAAATACGGCTGCGAGCAGCATCATGCCATCTCTTTAGCAATAAACATCCAAAAGAGATTATAAACTTTCAAGTTATTCTCCGATTTCTTGCAGTAACAATTTCAGATAACGAATGGCACAGACGAAACAATACACTTACCAACAAAAATTAAAAGTAAGATCATCTTATTATCGTAAATACAAATTCAAAAATGATTATTGACAGTAATACTATTCAATAATAAATATCGTTTTTACCTTATAACACAAACTGATTTTTTTTTTTAGATCTACTACTAGAAGATCTAGATCCATCTCAAAAATTGTCCAAGAAGTAATCATGGAAGTAAAATAAAATTACAAAAATGAAATGTTTTTACATGAAGGATCTAGGGAAAGAACGATAGTAATACATCCATAGTAATTTTTCGGAATACAAAAAAGAAAAAGTTTCATGTTCCACAAATGTAGTATGATCTATTAAAGTTTTGATATGGACTACATCGTTCTTACAGTTTCAAAGATTGTTGCAATGGAAGTTACAGTTGTAGATAACAAAAAGCCTTGAGACCTCGATTTCAACAAAAAAAAAAGTGGACTCTAATCGTCTTCCATTTGAATCTTTAATATAACAAGCCTCTATTTTAAAATAATTTTAATAATATCTGACAGAATAGTAAATATATCGCATTCTGAAGTCTATTAAAAATGTCTAAATTAAGTAACAACACAAGATCCGATATTACAGAATCATACACTAAGTCCATTAAAATAAATATGAAAAATTTCGCACATACTCCATAATTAGAATTCGAAAAAATACCAAGAAATAATTTTAACAAAAAATATAATTTAAAGTCAATCAATCGATATTAATTATAATTATGTTCTTCAGCGTTTTATTCTTATTCAAAACCTTGAGGAGAATTTTCACGTTGGAAAAAACGGAATTGCAATTAAACGATATAATAACGATATATAGCAACTTGAATAAAAAGTGTTTTCAGAACTATAGAAATTCATTTAATTTGAATTATTTAGCAAAAATTTGATTTAAATTCCGTAAATAAATATACCTGTGAAAGTGTATTCCACATAAGAAAGAAAGAGAAACTTCTTCATTGGAATTTAATATTTAAAAGTACATTCCGCTAGATATTCATACAAATTAAATATTAAAGTGAGTAAATATATTGACAATATTAAAATTATTTAGTAAATTTACATTTCGTATATTAAATAGTGGTAACTTGGAGTTAATTGAAACGGAAAAAAAGCTAACACAAATGTATTCTCATTTTAGTTTGATCTCTGAATATTCAATGGATACTCCTTTATAGCATTCTTATGTATAGCGTTTTGTGGCTATATTTCTTTAAATGAAAATATTTGTGGTTTTGACGTATTTAAGAATGATACCTTAATAACAATTTGATGTTTAAGTCTTTATATATAAACTAATTGAAATAACTTTAAAATTTTTGAATTATTAGAAAAAATTGTAGTTCCAAATTCTTTTAAAACTTAAAATTTGTATATCAGAGCACGTGTCGTGATAATATGCTTGAAATAAAAGGGAATTTACTTTTTCTCGCTACAATCTACACAAATCGGGGGAAAATTCGTCTTGGCTCAACAGTCTAGCCTATTATGTAATTTGTGAGTGCATAGTATGGTTCAGAGTGTACACTGTGAAACAAAAGGTACTTAAATATCAGTATCTAAAACTACCCGGTTTTTTTTAAGTACAATTGCATCGTAAACAGGCAAATGATATACTCAAATGCAAGTAACCGTACTTTCTCACAAAGCGGCAATGTGATTGATTAAAATTGCTAATCTCAGCTTCAGTTCAAACGATCTTAACGAAACCTGACAAACTTAAAATAGTAGTTCAGATGATGGTTTTCCACATTATTTGATGTCGATTGCTTAAATAGAAACTGAGTTATTACAACTCAATTATTTTACTTCCCATTTTTTTGGCTCACCATTTTTAACGTTTATTCTGTTTATAACTTATTAAGATCACCCAGGTAGTTTAACGGATAAAGCACTGTATTGCGGTGCTGAGGATCTAGGTTCGATTCCCGGTAAGACTTGGTTGTAAGTGTCGATATTTATTGAAAGTCGTTTTTGAAGGAAGCCTATGTATCCAAGCATCTGCTCATTTTTACACATTTTCCAGTACGTCTTTTTCAAAATTTGATACTCATATATTCGGAGACCTGATAATCATTCATTTTAGTCAAAAATAAGTACATTTTAAATTCTTTACAAGTAATTATTTTTAACAGCGTAGTGAATATAAATGAGTTTTAGAAACTTTTAAAACAAAAAGAAAATGAAACACTATTGGCGAAATGTTTTTCTAACAAGATTATTTTGTTCCAACAATCAGTTCGCGTGAATTATTATAATCTCGATGACGAATTTTAAAGTATCTGTGAATCAGATATAGTTACTCTAAAAATGTAACAACACAACAACCCCGTCAGGAGCAAATTGTTACAAATTTAAAAATTTACTCCCAAAAAAACATTTTACTTGTATTAAATTACCGATCAGTGTTTTGGATAAAGGAATGATGAGATTGGATAAAGGAATGATGAGAAGTTTTAATAATTTATTTAAAAGAAATTATTTAGTATTTACCAAAAAGCGACACAAATTTATAATGCGAATATCGTAACAATTGAACTTAGTCACTCCACAGTAAGATCATTTTAGCTCCGTTAGGCTTTAATCATAATTCTAATCATGAATAAAAAACAGTTTAACATGATAGTTAATATCCATCTATAAAAAGACTCAAAGTATTATCAAACAGTTTGGCTTCATTAGTTAGGCACACATCCTTTGCATCTTTTTTTGCCCTTCCAAACAAGTGCTTTCGTTCGTGATTGATAACGTAATTGCCAATTATTCTATTGTTCTATCACCTAGGCGATTTATAATAACAAGGTAATAGTATAAAAACGTCTAGGTGAAATTAATAATGACGTTGAAGTGATGTTTGTGTGTTAAGAAGCATTTTTTTTTTTATAAAAATAAAATAGTAATAAAATAAGAAGAAAAAAATATATAGCTAACTAAAAAAAGGTTAACCGTTCGCCATTTATAAATAAAAATATTTTTTGAATACTCAAAATCTTATTTAAAAAATTTTCATTAGTAAAAATGTTTTGTTTTAAATTTCTTTTCCGGTTGTTGCAAAAAACATAAATTTTTTCTCTATTTCTAAACCATGTAAATAAATTATCCTTTGACTTATTTCTTTTTTTCTATTTCTTTAATAAAAAGACTTGATTTACGACGAATGGTACAGGTACCCAAATACTTCAATTAGTTCTTTATAAAAACTGTACTTTATTTTTCTAGAATTTTTATTAATTATTATAACATAAATGTAATGGATATTTCGAATATAATATAATAATATAATAATAATCTGCTTTTCTTCAATTAAAATACTATAAAGTGTAAATATCTTTTCGATATTACATATAAATTTTACGTTACTGAATTTGCTATATTTACAAACAAACAACAAACTAAATTTTTTAGAATATTTAAGTCCGGTAGAGATTTTTTCCGAAAAAAGAATAAATACAACTTCAAAATTATCTTTGTAAAGAAGTTACGATAAAAGTTCTTCACATATATAACTTATTAATTAGCAGTAAATTCAAACCAAATAATTATTTAAATAAAAAAATTAATTAATCTAAAACCGTTTCGGCAATGTAACTTAAGATAACAAAAAAATCAAAGGATAAATTTCAACTTACAGTGAAAATACCGATTACTCACAAAACAAAGACATACAAATGAAAAAAAATACAATTCACCAATTTAAAATATATATATATTAAATAGTTAATTTATTAACAACGCATTAAGTTGTGGCCCGTGTATGTATCAAGTAAGGATAAAATTTAAACAATAACTGAGTGACTATATGGACTAATAAAGACTAACTAACAAATGATGTTGACTATGGGCATTTTGAAACTTGAACTGAGTTATATATAGCCATTTGAAGACATGGTTGTTGTAAAATGACACTTTCCTAATAGTATGGTATTGCGTTTCTGGAGGATCCGTTAATTATTGTAAGTGCGGTGAATTTCTATACATTACATACTACACAGTAAATAAAAAGATACTGAAAAATGAGTACGTGAACCTACTCGTTTTTCTTTTAAGTATAATTGTATCGTGACTGAACAATGACGTACTCAAATTTAAGTAAGCATACTTTCTCAAATATTAGTCATGTGATTTAATATTGCTCATATCAGCTTCTGTTCAGGGAATCTTAGTAAAACCTTACAAACTTAAAATAATAGTTCAGAAGATGGTTTTCCATATTATTTGATGTCGATTGCTTAAATATAGAAACTGAGTCATTACAACTCAATTATCTTATTTCCCATTATTTTGGCACACCTTTTGTGACATTTCTTCTGTTTAAAATTTCTTCAAGTCGCTCTGTAAGTTTAACGGATAAAAAAGACAATGCACTGCGGTGCTGAGGATCTGGGTTCGGAAAGACATGGTTGTAATTGTCGATATTTATTGTTTATAAGGCAGCCTTTGTGGTCAAGCATCTACTCATTTTTACTCATGGTACTGATTTCATCGAACTCATTTTTGAGTACATGTCTTTTTCAAAATTGAAACTTATGTATTCAGAGCCATCATACGCTTCGTATTTACTCAAAAATGAGTATATTTAACTTATTTTCGAGTATATTTTTTAACAGTGTTTTAACAGTTTATATTTTTAAAAAATCATTAAAATTGCTTTTATTTCCATCACTTTCAGGTTTTCTATACATGACATACATGTATAATTTTAAATATCTATATATTTAAATGGGCAAAAAACAGCCACGAAGCAATAAACTTTTACAAAATATTAAAGTTTGGTGTATAGAAAGAAAATATATTACTAGAAGAGCACGATTTTAAATTTTATTAATTTTTAAATAAAATTCATCTACAAACTATATATATAAAAAGGTATAGTAAAATAAAAAAAATTAGTATATTTTAATTTTAAGAAGTCATTAAAATTTTAAAATGTCTATTATTTCCATCATTTTTATGTCTGCTTTCCTTTTATTTAAGGGAATATTTAACGGCGTATAAGCAACTAATAATTTTATTACTTACATTAATATTTCGAGAAGTTTGGTTAGTTTTTAAAATTGTTTTTGCCAAAATTGATTATAATAGATACATAGATAGTAGTATTAAGAGGAGGCCGCTTTTGTCTATTTTTAAACAATTTTTTTAAAAATTAAAAAATGCAAATTGGCAGTCATAATGCGAATATAAAAAAAATCATGATTTTCACACTTCATTTGATTTTATTATTTAATAATGCATATTATAATTTTGTCTGTAATATTTTTCTTATCTACGATACTTCAACAAGCTTGGTTCAGAAAGTATTATTATATATATCTTTATAAGAAAATAGAAATATTTTAAATGTTGTACAGGAGACCGGGGCAGATTGTGACTAGGTTGGTTGCTACTGGTCTCAGTTCTCAGTCGCTGCTGCGTAGACTCGAAATGCTCAATGTTTACATAATTTCGAGTACGTAAACGTCATTTCAAATATCTTGCGACACGATATGCACCTCTTATCTGAATAAATTTTATACCTGTTAATTGTGAAAATGCGCTCGAAAGTTGCTTATACGCCTTTAAATATTCCCTTAAATATTGGCTTTATTTTGTTCTTTAATACTTTTTTTAAATCTCTTTAAAATAACCAATGACAACCAACTCCTCTAAAATCTGTGACAACCAACCAGGTGTCGTGGCGGGTTGTCAGAAAATTTTTATCAGGCAAAACTTATTTTTCTGAATAGTCAATTATTGCCATGGTCTCAAAACTGCAGGAAATTATAGCCAAGGATACACATTCAAGACTATTTTAATGATAGAAATGTAAACTGTAAACCTTACCCCTTTAAAAATTGAAACGCCAAAATTGTGACAACCTGCCCTGGTCACCCTATAGTTGATGCAACGTGCTTAAAAAATCCCCCTTCTTCCCCTACATGAGTATTTAAATCTCTTATAGTTGTTTTAAAAATGAAGTAAAGACTTATCTTTAAAAGGACATCAACAAATTTAATTTCCCTTAAACTTGCAATAAACTAGGGTAAGGTGTGTGTGGGGGGGGGGGGGGGGGAGATGGGTAACATGGGTATTTTAAAATTAAATATAAATTACACGTAGTTTAACTTAGGTTTTGATCTCATTCTATTTTTTTTTATTATTTTACATCGTTTAATGTAGTAACATTTAAGGAAAAAATATAGTTTCTAAGTGATTTAATTCCAAACCAACAATTGATTTGTTTAAGTATACAAAAAAAAACTTTATAGTTTGATACATGAAAACTTCTAAATATAAACTAGAAAAGTCGAATTATTTACCAATATTCCTCGGTTTTACACCGAAGAAAAACCTTTTGATACATTCCAAATAAAAATTTCTACTTTATTTTAGCTTTTTTATTTTCAATTATTTATAAAATGGAAAAATGGGTAATCGAATTATTAATGCTAAAGAATAGAAATCCGGAAAAAAAATTAACGATCTTTAAAAAAAAAAGCACAATATTCTACAAACCTGTTTTTCCCAAGACCAGAGCGCTAACGACTAAGCTACAAAGACACATTTAGGTCTCAGAAACATTGCTTCAAAGATGTTTCTTCATACAATATTTCTAAAAAAAAATTGTTAAAATAATTTTTTTAAACTAAACGGAATTTTGAAAATCCAAGTCTCAGGTGCACATCTTGAGGAGGAGTAGTACTTATATATAAATTTCCAGCCTTTTTTTCGCCCAGGAAGTAGGTGTTTTGCGATCCATTGACAAACACTTATACATATTTGTGAATACCCAAATTTTCTAGGCAGGCAATTTAAGAGGGCAAGAGATGTTTCACAAAACTAAACTTAAATAGAAACATTTTAAAAAAAATATCTTGCTTTACATCAAACTTTTACGCACATCGTCGATCCCGGGACCGAACCTCGTAACTAGAAAAATGGAGGATTTGCGTTCGTCGTAAAATAGTATCCGTCTTAACGAGAAGCATACAATTTTGTTTCTCTAACCTTTACTATACTAGAAATATATGGCTTTTGGGGTCGGAGGATTAATGTTATCTAATATAATAAAGTAAAACCATTCCACTCCCTTTTAAATTTAGAGGTTATATGTCTTGTGAGCGACAGTTGTCTGGTAAAGCAATCTAGTTTAAAACGAAACACATAGTGAATTTAAATTTACAGATAAAACTAATTCATTCTTCCGAAATGTAAAATTACGGTTAAAATTTAAGAAAATCGTCAATGAAGGGCGTGATTACTGAATACGCCAGTGAAACCCAGGCTTACACTTTAAATTTTTTGGGGGAACCCCCAAACCACACATTTTATATAAATTCACCCTAACATCGTTTTCTTCTAAATTTATCTTTAATAAAAAATTGCATTACAATCTTATTTTTAGTAAAAAAAAAAGTTGCTACTTGTGTTAAATTTGTTCGAATATTGGGGGGGGGGATAAAAACATACAGAATATTACGAATACTCATTACTCATTAATATATTGCATTATATTATTTTTATAATGTGTTTAATTTTAATATCGCGATATGTCGTTCAGGGGCAGGGGAGTCATTTTTCCAAGATTTTTTTTTAAAGTGAAAAATAGGGAATATTGCATTCTCAACTCTAGCCTAAAGAATTTGCGTAATCATATTTCTTCCTTTAAAATATAATAAAAAGATTCGTTCAATTATATTAATATAAAACTACTATATCAAAAAAAGAAATATAGCCAACATTACACATTTTTAAAATTTAAGAGTTTTTAAAAATATGTAGGAGAATGAATGACCTTTAATGGATGGGAAGGGGGACAATTTAATATTTAAAAAAGCTAGTTACATTTATGGTCCATTCGCGGTCAAACAATTGACATTTATATTATTTATAATTATTTTACAACAGATAACAATTGATTGTATGACGTCAAAAAGTAAGGTAACAAAATACCGTTAAAATTATAAGTTTAAATTTATATAGAAACATAGTTTGGTTTAGTTTTTAGTTTTAGTTTGAATTAATTTTTAGTGTTTTGCTAGACTTGCGCACTAAGATATTAGAGATGATTCTGAATATTTACCTTACGGGGGTACACGTTACAATCTAAACTTCTTTTTTTTTTTTTGACTTTTGGAATCAAAGTTTTATTGTAAATTATTTAAAATTATATAAAAACAATATTTACCACAAAAATTCTATAAATCTTGGTATTTTTTCAAAATTTAAAGTTTTTATTCAAAACACTAAGGCTATTGCTTTTTTAATATTTATATTTGTTCACCAACATTTTTTTTCACGTCCTTTGAACTATAATACATAAGAATTGTCAATAAAATTTAGTATACTACATGTATTTGATTTTTATATGAATAGTTATTCATAATAACACAAAAGTTTTCCTTAAAAATCAAATTTTTTAATAAAAAAAGTACTACTCATAGAGCTAATTCATTTACATATTTTAAAAAATGCTTTAAAAATTATACATTACTCCATAATAATAAAAAAAAGTCTTAGCGTTTCGAAAAACTTAATATCAAGGAACACCAAACACACAGAAAAAACGATTTAAAGTTTTCGTTCCTTATAAAATCATAATACTTCGCCCAATAGAAAATCTCAAATAACTCATCAAAAAACATAGATGCAATTCCAGAATTTTGCAAGCATATTTAGAAAATTCAATTATGATCAGATGACGTTGATAATGTCTAAGCTGGCAACATAACTCCTCCCAGTCCCACACAAAGACAAAAGTGAGTATATTTGGACCAAGACAGATAAAATGTGCACCATAACACTCAGCACAGCGAATTGTTGGTAGACTGATGAGTTTTGAACTCGCAACCCTCCAATTATGAGGCACATTGCTCTACCGACCAGACCATAGCGTGCATGTCTAATTGGGTATCGTTAAATTCGCAATATATTTTTAAATAGTTAAGGAAAGATGTGTTCTTTATACTTTCTTGTCACATATATATTCAAAAACAGAACAATCTTTATAAATAATAAAGAAGAGACGGAAGTATGTCTAATGAAATGGACGGTTTCCACATTGATGTCTGAAATTATAAGCATAGCTTTTGTTCATAGAAATGTACTTTTGCTAGTAATGGTATAGCTCTGTATTGCAGGGCACCAGTGAAAAAATATATAACTTTGACAGGTGACTACTACGTATAAAAAAATTAAGTATTTCAGTGTAAATCTGCAGATTTCTGTAATAGAGGTCCTTCATACAATTAATTATTTAGAAGAATTTCTATATAATTAAAGTTGCTTTCTCTTACACACAAAAAAAAATATAATAAACACAATCAGCGCACACAATTGTCAGCAAAAATTGTGAATATGACTATTGTTAGGCAATCAGTCGGAAATAGATTTCAGGTATAATTTTTTTTTTTTTTTTTTTTTTTTTTTTGGCAAATGAATCCTCAACTAATATCTCGAAAAATAAATAAATTGAATTGCAATCGCCACTACAAAATAAACTATTTTTCAATTATTTTAATTATGTCTTAATAAAAAAAAGACTCGCTGAAGGGGGGAGAGGGGGGGGGGGGGGTTGTCGTCGAACTGCGAGAATTGTAAGTAATACCACCACTTTCGGAAATATTTTTAATCAATATGCAGTCAGTAATTTATACCGTGGTCTATACTGGATATTTTGTGTGTTAAAATAACATTTGTACAATATCTAATATTATGTCTGAGATGTCAAACTTTGGTTGTCTTAAAAGTGATACTTTTTTAACAAGTAATTTCTCGCACCATGGCGACGAGTTGTATGTATGGCATCTACTGCAATCCAAAATCTTGAACTTACATGTCTAAAATTTATGCACATGCTTTTCATAGAGACAACAACTACAGTCAGTCCTCTTACCATTTAAAGAATTTCAAACCTCAAAGAGAAAAGTAAGTTTAAACTCAAAGTTTTAAAAAAGTCAGACATGCATCTAACACTTTTTTAATATTGTGGTCTTCATAAAGATGTATGGTATAGTAAGCATAAAGAAAAACATTTATTTTAAATACTTATTATACAAAATTTATATTTTCTCAATGATATAAAAATCATTTATAAAAAAAAATCAGTTCCTAAATATTTTTAATATCTTATATTCAACCCTTCTTTCTATAAAAAAAAGACTTGTAAATATTGACGATGATTTTTATTGAAGATTTTGATGAAAATAACGCAGAGTTTGCTCAAATTATTTGCTTAGAAACCTATTATATGATTTTATAATATTCATGCAAACTATACAACGTTTAAGTTATTCTCAATTTTAGAGATTTTCTACCTGTAAGTTGTGGTAAAAGCTTGGAAGGTGTTTATTGTAAAAAAGTATTAAAGACTTTGATAGTTATCCTTCAATATACAATAACTTTTAAATATTCTTATACTTACAAGAACGATAAAGTCATATACAATAAATGCGTGCTTAACGATTTAAAGGCAATTTCCTTCTCGTTAGGAAATGTGTAATTTTATAGCATATTAATATCAAATGACAATGAATTCATGAAACAGAAACTTTACAAAATAACAGATTTAGTGTAAGAAAATTCCCTCGTGCTACGATTATTCAATTTTTACATTCGAAATTTTGAACATTTTAAAGTGTATAAAAAAATTCAAGGATATTTTACCACCCAAGGGTTTTCCGATTATTCTTTTTCCAACAAAAAGTATTTTCAAATACTTCAAATATAAATTTTACATTATAGTAATTAGACTATAATAGTTTAAATAACTATATAATTATTAAAAATATATTAATCATATCCAATCTTTAAAATGTTTCTAACACAAAGCCAAATTTTATTCAAATGTCCAAATTATTTAACTATTAATGGATTTAATAGTCCATATATAAATTATGGTCTTCAGCCATTACTCCCCTTTGAAAAAAAAATAGGATAAGTTTAACATGTTCACTTCTATACATTGACATAATTGTTTATTTATTTGCATTTTATCACCAAGATCGTATTTAAAGAATATTTAAATAAAAATTTAAAGACGTCTAAAGAAATTGTAGAACAACGTAAAAGTAACATAAGCCTTCGGGAAAATTTACACAACTTAAAATAATCGAATAAATTACTAATAAGAATGTAACCTCGAATATCGAATATATACAAGTGCACTGTTTGAGAAAAAGGAAAATTGTTAGTAAAAACTAGTGCTACGCAAACGAGATAGATTTTTTTTTTTTTGTCAACCAGCTAAAAAAATTTTATCGTGCTTAAAATATTATCACTTTTAAATTTTTATTAAAACTCAAAGCTTTCCCATCTATATCATCAATTAAAGAATAGCTATATTTTAAATAGCTAAGATATTAGCAAACAGCAATGAAAAAACATTTATAAGTATTCCTTTTGATTTAAAACTACCGGTAAATACCCGTCCTTCAGAAGGAAATTAAAATGAAGCACAATGGAAATAAATTAGCCTATTCCCTAATTAAAAGAAGAAATCCCTTAATAATAGCAATTATTCAAATTTTAATTTTTCTGGGAAAAACTTTGATTTCCATTTTTAAAAATGTATAGGATAGGACCACTATAGCATTACTATACATTATTATTATTTTTAACATCAAAATAGGTGCACTTAATAAAAAGTTATGTCCAGGCAATCATAAAGAAAGATCGAAATAAGATAAGTTAATTAGTTTAATTAATAATCCAGTTCCTTTTTAACATACTAAAGTAAAATGAAGTGGAACAGTAAATTTAAGTGGAAAACCTTCTTTTAAAGTATTGCTTAAAGTTTATCAAAATAAGTCCAACAGAGATGCTGAGATTATCACGAACAAAATTCGACTATTACGTCGATTGAGAAAATACAAAGCGAAATCGTTTTTACAGTTATAACACATTCTCTAATTAAGGTATAAACAAAACCTGAGGTTGAAATTTTCCGAATAGAAACTATGGATTTTACCAAATTTCATTTTAAAAAATTCGCTTTTTTTTTTATTAGTATAAATACGATAAATTTTTGTGTCTATCTTTTTTATGTCGCTTTCTCTTACTTTGATCGTATCTAAAATAACTTATCAATTTAACCTAAATTTTCTTTTTTTAAAAAAAAGCAAAAACTTTATACTTACGCATATCGGTAGTCCCAGTATACGTACAGAGCAATATCCAAGCGCAGATCGGGACCACCCCGCCAGGACAATGACCCCGCCACCAACACACGCCCCCACCTCAGCCCATGACTCACACATATCCAAATTTCCAATGCAACAATTAACGCAAATCTCATCAAATTCGGAACAACCGACCAAGGCACATCTTTAATCTTCGGTTCCATGTCTTGCCGAGTCTCTCCACGAGCCAAAGATGCCCAAGAAGACGGATAAGATGAGCACATGGCCCGCCAGACATCCGAGTGAGAAGACAGTGAAACCTTGGGGGCCAGCTGGTCCGATAGTTCCCCTCGGCCCGGGACAATAGAGGCGACCCCCTCTGGGTTCACGGTCAGGGTGCGTAGGGGAGAGTGTGTGTGTGTGGGATGAATAAGCGAGGGTGGGTGGTAGGCCCGGTGTGGGTCTGGCAGCAGCAGACTTGGCAGGTGTGAAGTTGGATCGAAAACGTAAACAAGCATCCGGAGGTGCCCCTTCTACTCAGAAAGCTGAGGGTGGAAGTAAAGTCCTGGAGAATATGACATCATCCTGGTCGTACCAAAATACCGTTAACGGGAAGTTACAGATACCCGCAATCCAATTATGACTCGACTGAAATTAGGCAATGCAGATTCACCTGTTTTCTGTAAAGGAATTTTGAGACAATGCACCTTTGTTTCACGATGACAAACTGGTAGGGGCTGTAGTCTTACACCAGAAAGTGCGAAACAAATATAAATTTTAGCTTCATTCTGCTTGTAGTCGTACATTTTTTACTATACAGCGTGCCTCAATTTACAAAAACAACAATATATAATTTATGAGGACGCATACTTCCAATTATTATTCATCCAAATGCAATATCTGCAATTTTCAAAAAAGTTGTTCCTACATCATTTAAGATAAAGTAAATAGGTTTTCGAAGTTTCGTATAAAAACCAGTATATTGTTGACCATTTTCAAAGGTTTTTTCAGTGAAGAGACAAAGTTAAAACTCCAAATTTTAGAGGAAAAAATTATGTCGAAGGATTTAGGCAACCATGTCAAAATAACAATTATTCGTAGCACTAAAATATTAACAAATATGATTATTGAAATAGGAATGCTTTCTGAACCATCTCCAAGCAGACATTCAATTGTTAATAGCTAAAGTCTATAACGGCATATCTAAATTCAAATTTATGGCAGTAGGAACAAATTCTGTTTCGCTGTCAAACAAATTTGAGTTACAACTTAACGCTCTTTATTTGAAAACTATTACAATAATATAGCTTAGAGTATTAACAACAGAAGCCTAACCCTCCAGAACATTATTCAATACTTCTTTACGCGTTGTCTTCTGAGTCACTATTATCACAATAAATTTACAATTCATCGAAGACATTTTAAGTTTGGAAACTGATATATCCTTAACCAATCCGTCTCTTTTATTCTAGTAGCTATATTTTCTAAAGTATAACTTTATTAATGAATTTTACATCTATATTTCGAATAATTATCTTTAAGCACACTTAATCAATTAGAACTAATATAACAATTCCAAAGTAATGTAATATGCGTTGTAATTTAGAAGATTTTTTTAAAAATATAAGTAATAAATATAAAAAAGTACTTATAACTTACAGTAAAATTTTGAAGCTAAACATTATAAGAAAATTATATTGTTTAATATATTGTTGACCCTAGAACACTGACATGGACCATCGCTTCGATGCAAATGCAGGTAGTTTTTATGAAATGCTGGTAATTTTTGTGTGATGTACATAAATATGGAATACAATTATGCTTGTGAAAAATACAGGATTTCCCCCTCTTCTCCATATATACGGGATATTTTTTTATATTGTTCAATTCCAAAATATATTTGAGGATGTTTTGCATAAAATAGTTACTTAATAAGGGTGACATGAATTTCATACTACAACCATTAATTACTTTACAAAACATAATTAACTTTTGGAATTTTAAAATGGCGCAGCATAACAGAAAAGTATTAAGAAAGAAAACTGTTGATTTTAATTGATTTAAAACTTTCTAATTCTTCTTTGAAGGATGTAAAACTATTATATATATATTTTCATTAAAAAATCATAAAATTAAACGGTAATAACTTCGATAAAAAAAATCTTATTGATATATTTTGTAAAAAAGCAAGGGCAACGTTAAGCAACCCCTTAATATTAACTAAAATGTTTAACAAAAATTTGAAAAATGGTGCTAAAAAAGTTGCATTTACATTTTAAAATTCTCTTTTTAGTTTTCCATATAAGTTAATAATAAAAACAGACATTTTTTTAAAAATTAATTTGAGGAAAATTACAAAAAGTTTTCAAATTATATAGTTTGAAGAACAACACAGTCAAAAATTGCTACTTATAAACAGAAATAAATATATTACTTACATCCGCTTGTTTTATTAATAACAAATATTTATTTTACTCTATTTAGAATCTTAAATTTTCTTAAATAACAATAAAAACTTAGAAACTTATAAATATCTAAACGCTAATTTTATCCCTTTGAAAATGTAAATGTAAACTATCATAAAACAAAAATAGAAACCCAGCAAACATTGAACAATCTTTCTAAATTAACTTCTGAAAATTCAAATTATACCCTTATGTATTTCATGATTGATGGATACATGCAAGAAAAAAAAATTATATGGGACTATTTGAGAAATGACTATGGCAAGATGCCCAATCGAAATTCCTATTTGCACTGAGAATAATCGAAAGAAAACGCAAATTAAGTTCGTGAGTCCGGGCAATGTCTCAGTTCGTCAACCTATATTTCAACAGAAGCCCGAAGATAAAAAAACATCGTAAAAACTGCTCGATTTCAATTATTCCATTCGCTGCGCTTGAAAATTCTAATGGTGGTCAGTAAGTAAAGATGAGCCTAAATGGTGCTGAGGATCGTCAACTCAGTCATTTGATCTAAATATAGATTGAGTAGACATGAGACTTGTGATAAAGAAACTGTATTACACAGCTCGTTTTTTACATAGGAAGTTACGCATGGTCATTTATAAAAAAACTTTTTATGTGTTCCAGTTTCTTTCTTATATACGCCGTAACTTTTAAATAATTTTTAATAATTATTCGTCTCTAAAAACAGTAACGTATTATGAAATTTTATATTATAAGATTTAAAAATACGTATATTTAATAATAAAATAAGGAATGTGTTTGTTGAAAAGAAATTATCAAACTCAGAATAAGTATTTAGATTTTTAAAATAGCATTGCAATAACTTTGATTTGGAAGTTATATTTTAATTCTAAATTACATTGACAACAAAATTATCTTATGAAATTATTTGCAATGGAAAGATATCTTATCCTCTTTGACAACAATATTTTTTGACCATAATCATTAAAAAATGCGTTTCTCTGTAGTAATTTTAAAATCTTTATCAAATTGAAAAGTGCAATTTATTTGTGCACCTGTAAAAGTGCAATAAACTCGTTTTGTATAGTTTTAGGTCATAGGAAAAGGTATTCTCAGAAATGTTTGTACTTTATGGGAATATAAATACAATTAATAAGAATAATTTTTAACCCGACATAACTTAAAAATTGAGTATTAATCAGGAAAACAAGATTACTTTTTATAAATCTTATTTTTAAATTGTGTATAAAATACATATACGATGATATCCTTTTCATGTGGAAGACAATTCTTTTAACAAAAGAAAAATTGGTTCTAAAACATTCTATCGTTAATTTAAATAATAAAACAAAACTAGAAACTTCGAAAACTGAACCAGTGAAAATGTTAAAAAAAAAAATCATAAAACAAAAATAGAAATACCAATATAAATTTTTTAATTTTTTGAAATTTAAAAGCAGTTTTCAGATTTTTTTTTACTGCGCTTTTTTGCAGACGATTTTCATTCCTTCGAATTAACTATAGTTATTGAATATATAATTTATTTTTATAATCAACAATAGCTATTTATTTGCTTATAATTTTTTATTTCTCTCTTTCGCCATTTCCATGCCCTTCCAGTTACTGACCAACTGACCATCTGCCAGAACTCCAACCTGGCTTTTCATAAATATGGCGATTGGGATCTGTTCTCGACAGCTGTTATTAGAAGTTGGGATCGTGCTTTTACAAGTCCTTAAATATCTTTTGCCTTCCTGTTTTACACAAAATAACGGGATAATACCGAATGTTCTTGTCCCCGGCAGTTAATGGGGGGGTCCGAAATGAAATGTCGATGATCATCAACGCGTTGTCTTTATGTTCGACTTGAGTAAGCGGTCTAATGAGAACGGTCTGGTGTTTGGCTGATTAGGTAACTAACGGCTTTTTTCGAACTGGAGTTGTCATTTGGCTTGTTGCCTATACAACACGCGGGATAGTTGACTTGATGACGTAGGGCCAGCCGTCGTGATGTGCTGTCTGATGTACAGGTGAGCTGCTTGTGTATTACAAAAGAAAAGTATACCAAAAGGTAGTATATTAATATTGTTTGACATCTGTTTATTTGAGTGTTTTTAATCTCTTGTTGGCATTACGTTTTTCAATATTAAGTCTTGCTTAATTTGAAATATTAAATAATTACTCTTATTTTGTAAGTTAAAGAGTTGTCGATATTATTTTTCCGGAACTATCTAATAAAATGCAGCATTCTTAATGAAATAACTTTTGTGGTGTTAACTTTTTTTAAAATTTCGATAATAAACATTCTTGTATACGTCCTTCCAAGACCCATTATACACAAACTTAATTAAATCGCGTGGCATTTTTCAGAAGCATCTGTGATTGGTATATGCAAACAACGTGATTCGTATGTACCAATCAAAGAGGCTTCTGCAAAATGCCATGCGCGTTTATTAAGTTCGTCTAGAATGTGCCTTACTGGAAGGAATTTGCATACATATTATTGACTAGAATGTAAAAAAAAAACTTTATTTGATGCATGCCATTCGAATTTAAATTCGTTTTATGTGAAAAGAGGATGTTTAGTCAAAGTTCCCTTAATTTTTTCTAATCTATCAGCTTTTTTCCATAAAATTTTTTCATTGACATGAAAAAATATTAAATTGAAATAAATATGTTATACTTTACGCACGCTATTTATATTATCCGTTTTGCTTTTCATGGCTTTGTATAATTCCGTAAAGAAAAGTAAAAATCCTTCCTTTACTTTCACATACGATTCCGCACCTTGCAAAACATTTTAATCAACCTAATACAATTCCGCACCTTGCAAAACATTTTAATCAACCTAATACAATTCCGCACCTTGCAAAACATTTTAATCAACCTAATACAATTCCGCACCTTGCAAAACATTTTAATCAACCTATCTTTTGTTAATACGCACGCTGTGCTTAAGAAGATCCTCACCATTCTTGCCCAAGTTGCCCTGATAAAAACTCGACTCGAGTGCTTTGAACTTTCCCAGGTAAGAAACCCGACGATAAATACACCTCAAATCCAAACATTTCGTCCCAAAGTGTGGAAATACCTAGTTACAATGTTTCCTCTTTTACACAAACAATGTTTAAAGACGTGATCTGCATGCCCCGCAGACCTTCATTTAAATGACCCATTTTCATTCCCTCTTGTTTTCTGTGGCTGAGGTCACTGTACACGAACTGATAAATATCTTTTTTCTCTCTCTCTCGGTTTCCATCCTTTACCTTTTGGCAAAACGTTTCTTTTCCCCATCCGCTTGAATAAGTTCCATCGTAAATTACTCTGATATCGGTTTGCTGCTGTTGAGAAGTCTATACTCTCTGTCCTTATAAATTATCCGAATGTTACCCGATGATAAGCAAACCACTCGCTCTGAACTTATCTAACATAATTCCATTTGTAAGAATGGAATACTTTGTGTTGTTATCGCGAGCATGTGGCATTCGTCATCAAGGTAAAGAGTCTCAAGTCAGGTGTATTTTAGATATTGTTGGGGAGAAAGGGGACTGTTCGAGAATGCCTGTATGGATTTATTGAATTGGAAAAAATTCGAATATCTTGGGTGAATAGAATGAAGTATAGGGTCAGGTTAAGCAATCATGAAAGAGTTTATTCTGCTTTGAAAATGTTTTAGGTATATTTATTATAGGATAGTAAATAAATTTAGTATTTATTTTTAGATATATTAGAACTCATTAAATGGTAATAGCGGCGTTAGTTAAAATCTTAATAAAGACCATTCAAACATTTTAGTTTATTTTGGCGAATCGTAGTATTAAGTTTGCGCATACAAGAATGGCTGTCGAATAGCAACTGTAACATTTAAAGAGGAATTTTTGTTTTTTGTAGAAACAGGTCAATTTCTAAAATAGACGTATTTGTTCTTTGTTGCAATTATTATTAAATAATATGACTAGAAATAAAATATATATGTTTTATTTCTATTTCTTAACACACCCAATATATGCAGGTTGATATGGGTCATATTTTTTAATATTATTATATACAACGTAATCTGTCAAAATTACGAAATAAAAGAAAATAGAGAGGCCGTGTTTGTCGAATCGGTAGTGCAGTATTAAAGGCGTGTCATCTCAAAAGTAGTTTCGGTGTTATTTTAATTTAAAAAATAACCATGAGACACAAAAGCAAATTCAAATTTTAATTAATGAAAGAAAACTACGGTACCATACATGGAGAAGGAGATTTGTTTTACTCGAATATCATAAAATATGCACTCTCAGATCGTTATGGCTGCTTTCGTTACAATTGACAATCTGTGCGTCAGTGAATCACGTGACTTTTGACGAAACAAAAATCCTCAAATTTTGAACGTCATTTACTCAGATTCCTTTTCGGTCATATTCCGGGTCATCGGCTCAAGTTTGGTTCTTATACTTATATTGCCTTTTTGACCGAGTGGGTAGGGTGTTGGACTCTGAAACGAGAGATCCGCGGTTCGATCCAGCTCGTCGATATTGCATTATCATAATTATTTAAAATCATCCTCATTTTTGACGAAATAAATTTCGCTAAAAAAAGAGACAATAAAACTCCTCACTTTGACAAAATATTTAATCAAAGCACGTAGCAAGATCCTGTTTCGTCAAAAAGGACAAAAGTTTCGTCAACTATGAGAACGCATTTTTAACAGTATGGGTGGACAGTCAAAGCGAACTGAACCACGAAATCGACAATGTTTTTTTTTGTTTTATGCGCTCATCCTTCTTCCACAAAAGACCGAATGACTCAAGAAATTGTTATGTTTTAGCAACGTTTATGAGGTCAACAACGATACTAACACCATTATTAGTTACAAAATTTATGGGGTTTTTTTTGGCTATTGGCGACAGTTCGGGGTCTATTTCGAAGGAAAGACCAAGGAACACATACACATTCACACACACATTCATACGTGCACCTTGTTATTTTAGAACCATGGTCAGATGACGAGGAAACACCTGAACTGGCACCCAACTCCTTCAATAGACGTCGGGACTTTGGACCCCAATCAGATTTATCGTGGACCAGTCCCGTATACACGCCGTTAATTTTTGAGAGTTCTGGACGACTTTTCTAGTATTTTGTAGCGAAGCTGGCAACCCTCCGATCATAATATCACTACTTTTTTTGCTTTTCTTTGTCAAGTCCAGCCTAGGATCGAACCAAGAATCTTCGTATTAACAGCTGACGCCTTTAACCGCTCGGCCACGGAGGCCTCTACAAAATTCATGAGCTAAATAAAATGTAATTTTTTTTTTCAAAATATTGTCCACTACATGCACCTATTACACGAAACCTTATTTTTTTTTAATTAGTTACAACACGTCAATATTTAAAGCGTTCGGAACTAACTCAAGTCCAAAAGTATAAAAAAAATATGTTTGTTGGGGTTTAATACTTGTTAATGATGTATATTTTCAGTGACATAGTCAACCACGTCCCTGCTATTGCTATTTTCTAACAGATGACATTATTATCCCTTAAATCACTTTAGGGTTCAACTAGTGTTAATAAACTTTTAACTTGATTATCTCAAAACTATAACTTCTGGACTCGATCTATTTTAACTCTGAACGCCTCACTTAATACAAATCTAACATTTAATCCCATTTTAAAATATCTCTTAATCCACCGTCTTACCGATCACCCCATGTGCAGGTAAACAAAAACAAAAAATCCGATTTTTGTTGTATAATAGTTATAAAAAAAAATGGCCAAGCACGCGTCCGGTCACCAGAGACAACCGTCCTGCCGTGCTGGGGAACAAGGAAGAACTCGTAAATAACTCGGGGGGGGGGGGGGGGGGGCGAAGGATCCCACTAAGTAATGACACGAACCGCGAGTTTTATCATCCAAGTCATCATTGGCCGGAGGAGAATCACTCGCCCCCTTGACTACACGGCTCTTACACAACCTCAGAAAGAGGGATCATTGAAGACCGCGTGGCTAAACATCGGGTGTCGTGAAAACCGTATTTAGAAATCATTTGTCAGAACATGCCCTCGTACTAACCTCAAGAGGGGAAGAAAAAAAGACCCGATCGTAAAGTCCAGGACCGTCGTAAAATTTCAGTTTCACATCTCCCATTTTTTATTATTTATTTTCAGATATTATGTTTTGACTCGGTTCTCCTCTTTCCTTCACAATCAATTTTACAACTGCTTGATCCATCTTCGGGTCCGTGGGCCTCCCGAATTGATTGTTTTTTCGTATTTTATGATTAGTGAGTGAAGCTTCTTTTTTTTTTTTTTTTTTTTTTTTTTTCCGATTCTTCTTTTTGTTGGAGACCCACCTCGTACCTAACGCATTTGGAATGAAATTATTTTGTTCGGGAGGAATAATTTATTATTACTTTTTACGAGTCTTACTCGAGTACTTTTAGTTATTATTCTCCCCTTCCTCCAGATCACGTTCTTGGTGCCGATGGTGGTCTCTTTTATTGTCTTGCATTATTTTTTATCTGATTCAAGCATTAGAATTATCGTTGGTGACCATGATACCCACATGACCCAATACTTTGATAATATGGTATAAGCATTATTTATACATGATTATATTCTAAATTACACTTTGTTAATTTTGTTTGATTTTTACAAATTTTATGCAAAAAGGAAAGGGTAAAAGATCTATCAATCCAATGTGATTTTAACCCATAACCTACATACAGAGAGTTTTGCCCAACTACACTATTTAAAATAGGTACTCAAAAATAAGTAAATACGACTCATTTTTGAGTACATTCAATGCTTATCGTGGCTACAAATACACTTCGAGAATGGATCCCTTATAGTAGAGAAACCATAAGGTTATAATCTCGCTAACATGAAATTGAGGCCAACATGTATGGCCTCAGACACGTGGTTTATTACGTCATCCATTCATAAATTTTTTCTAGTTCATTCATCAAAATATCCTGTATTTCATGAAGTAATACATTTACTGCTATTTCCAAATCACAAGTTAATCTCGAACGTTTTTTCATTCATAAATTTTGAAAGGAAGTCACGTGTCTGGTGCCATCAAGATCTGAGAAGTTTGCATCATGATGATGACGTCATATTCGCTCTACTACAGTCCATTCATGCTCGAAACAAATACACAAGTTTCAATTTTAAAAAAGCCATTTACTTTAAAATGAGTACAATGAATAAAAAAAATAGTTGCTAGCCTGCCTTCATAAACCACGTTCAATAAACACCAACAACCAAGACTTACCGGAAATCGGATAAAGATTTGCAGGCACCGCTGCCAGAGCCTTATATGTTCAGCTAACAGGGCGACGTGAAGAAGTTATAAACAGAAGAAATGTTAAAAAGGTGTGCCCAAAGAATGGAAAGTAACATAATTGAGTTGTAATAACTCAGTTTTCATTTAAGCAATCGACATCAAATTATGTAGAAAAGCATCTTCTAAACAACTATTTTAAGTTTGTCAGGTCGCTTTGCTAAGATGGCTTGAACAGAAGCTGATATTAGAAATATTAAATCACACTGCTCATATTTTAGAAACTACGGTTCCTGAAATTTGAGAACGTCATCGCTCATTTACGATGCAATTGTACTTAAAGAAAAACGGGTAAATTCAGGTACTCATTTTTAAGTACTTTTTTTCTACGTTGTAAAAAATTTAGTAATGAGAATGCTTGCCATAAAATATGTAGTATTTATGAAGATATTTCAAAACAAAATCTTTCTGTTAAGATTGCTACCGAATCGATTTTGTTTATATTTTCTTACATTAGAGCTGTTATTATGTACATGTGCACAAAAATGTGAAAAATTATTATTTGAAAAATTACAAACGTTTCGATTTTAATTTCTTTTCACTTTTATTAACAAAATCTTCGTAGCACGGCAATCCTAATACATTTAAAGCAAAATTATTTAATTGAATTGTCGATAACTCTGTATAAAGAGGGAATAAAAAATGCTTTTAAACTAATATATATATATTATTATTTTAAATCGATTTTAAAAATTATTCTGTAATAATCAAAAATTGTTTTATTTCTAATAAACATACTATTAATTCAACAAAACAGTGTTTAAACAAACTATATGATTTCCTGGCTTTTTTCCCTAAGTAATTGGCTTTTCCCCCACAAACCCCGGAAGAGAATACATAAAATTCAAGATACAAGATATACATGGTTCGATTCTCAAGCTGATGTTGACCAGTGATCTTTTTGGATATATTATAAAATATAATAAAATATAGGGATATTGGTAATAAAAAAAACTACCTGTATATAAAAGATAAACAATCAAACTTAAAAGTCCTGAAAAGACTGGAAAACATTTGGCCATACGTGTCATTGGTGTTGCCAGTACACTAGAGCTAAACAATGAACTTTGTCGTTCTTTTCTGCAAACGTTTGCATATTCAAATCCGTAGAAATTATTTCTACTATTAAATTTGCATTATTTCTTCTGTATAACACTATAAAAAAGTTTGTACCTTAATTGGCGCCTGAACTTTTTTTTAAATATTTTTTTTAATTACCTTTTCACTAATTATTTATTTAATGAATTTAATTTATTTTTACTTCTAAACTTGTCTTATAAATGCAAATACATCCCTTATTTATAACGCACGGCATTTTACCAGGGGAAAAAAAGCGAAATCATTATTGGCAAACGGAATTGCTTGAAAACTTAACTATTAATAAATATTTTATATCATTTTGTGGATTTTATATTTTTAAGGTTTTTGATAGCCAAAATAATTTGTTCGACTTTATGTTAGACTAATCTCTACTAACCCTACGAAATAGTTATAATCTTCACATTTTTCAGACACTATAATAACGTGCAACTAATGAAACATTACATAACGGCGATGGTTCTGGTTCTAGATAATAACGATTTACAAACATAAACATAGCTTTAAAATATTCATAACAATCTCTACACTGTAAACAAAAAATGTGCTTAAAAATGAGTACATGAACGTACTTATTTTTTTCTTTGAGTACAAATGCATCGTAAATAAGCGATGACGTACTCAAATTCAAGTAATCGTACTTTCACAAAAATGAACAGTGTGGTTTAATATTTCTAATATCGGCTTCTGTTCAAGTCATCTTAACAAAGCGACCTGACAAACTTAAAATAGTTGCCCAGAAAATAGGTTTCAACATTATCTGATGTCGATTGCTTAAATGGATATTAAGTTATTACATCTCAATTATCTTACTTCCCATTCTCATGGCACACCTTTTTAACATTTCTTCTGTTTATAACTTCTTCACGTCGCCCTGGTAGCTGAACAGATAAGACTCAGCGGTGTCTGCAGAACTGGGTCCGGTTCCCGGTAAGTCTTGTTGGTAATTGTCGATATTTATTGAAAGGTGATTTATAAAGGCAGCCTATGTAGGCTAGCATCTGCTCTTTTTATTCATTTTTACCCATTGTACTCATTTTTAAGTACATGTCCTTTTCAAAATCGAAACTGATGTATTCGGAGCCATGATAAGCATCGAATGTATTCAAAAATTGGTACATTTTACCTATTTCTGATAAACTATCTTTAACAGTGGAAAATCAAGATTTCAGCTACAGTCCCCCTGCACAACTAATAGACTTAAATAACGTCTGAGGGCAGCAGATTTTTGTCCGGGGCTGCCGAATCCAAATCCACCTCCGCAGTTCAATGCCCCCCCGGAGAAGTGTGCATCTGATTTCCGATTTCTCTATTCTTTGGACGGGGCCCAGTGACGAAACAAAGCGGTCCAGCCGTCCCGTGTCCCCCCACGCACTGGGGGCCCGTTCCCTCCCCCCTCTCTCTTCCTTTTCAGATCTTTTTTTATCCATCCCTCCTCCTCCTCCCTCGCACCAGCACATGGAGGAGAGAGCAGAAAAATACGTCCCGGGGAGAGCGTTCACCTCGGATGCAGTGCAGTGAAAAGAGAACGGCAAAACGGTCAAAAAATTATGGATCCACGTTGAAACTTTACAGAGAAAAATCTGCGACAGATATTTTGGCCTCTGCGACGGAGGGGAGAAGACGTTGGGAATGGAAGTAGGAAAAAATGTCGCGGGAAGTTTGATTTAACCACGGGTAAGTCTGAAGGTAGGTCTAGCAATAGCAACGACATTTCGATTTTCTTTTCATTTAACAACTCTATGTAAGGTTAAAGAAAGTAAGAGGCAAGAGGAATATATAAAAAATTATAAACGCTACATAAAATAATTAAGAAAAAAATATTTTATCATTTTCCCCGGTGATCATTCAATATACATTGTCGATTAACAAAGGAATTATATATTAAGATTAGTAGAAAATATGTTTTGTCAAAATTTCCAAAAACAATTTCTTAAAGCTGAAATATAAAATTTTTAAAATTTAATAAATGCAAAATATACACGACAATTTTTTTAAATAAATTATCGTGCTAAACTTACAATATTAAAATTAGATAGTCATTTATTTTTTTAAGACTTTCTTTCTTAGATAAAACAATATTTTTTGCGATAAACAAATATTTAGTAGGCTTAAATATATAAGCCATATTAATATTCACTTCGGGTTTTTTTTTTGTTCAATACAGTTTAGATTATACAATACTTCTCAGAAGAGATTCTCAATTCAAAATTTTAAATTGGAACTTAAATTTTTTTTTAATGCATTCTTTAAAAAGGATGAAAATTTACATAGCCTCTTTAACAGGTTCACCTCTTATTTATACACACAAAAGCAACTTAAAATATTAAATATGTTCACAAAAAATCACACTACCTTTGAAAAAAAATATTCACGAATCATTACACGCGCATTAAGCTACTACATTCCAAACAACGGAGCATTAAAAAAAAAAGGAAATTGCCAACCGCACCACCTAAACCTCTTCCAGGAGGGAACAGGTACTTTCAACTCCCAACAAAATCTACTTTATAAAAATTGGCTTTAAAAAAACACCCCCCTCCCCTTTCCACACTACTCCTTCACTTGCACAGAGAGACACATATATCTATACAACATAATTTTCTCTCTTCTATTTTCCCCCTTTTCTTTGAAAAAAAGAGAAGGGAGGGGAGGGGGGTGGAAGAAGCCGTCCTCCCTTTGTTCGGCGTGCTTGTTGCGGTGGGTAAGGTCGCCAAGGAAGTCATAACAGAGGGCCTATCATGATGGATTGATCGGGTAGCCTGCAGGACCCACTTCTCTCACTGCAACCGCTCGCTTCTCTCGTCTGCTGCGTGGACGGGGAGAGAAAGGGTTCGTTTTTTATGTTGGATACACCTTTCAGTGGCCTTGTCAAGGTCGAAAAACGGTGGGATTTTATGGGGGGGGGGGGGAGCAGTGTAATGAAATGGAGAGGGGGGGGGGGTGGAAAGGGTTAACATCTGCCACGCGAACGCGGAAGGAGAAATCAAATGCGGGAGGTGTGGAAGAATTCGATTCAATGGCATGTTTGAACGGGGTAGATTGATGTGTTGAAACCTTCTCTTTATTTGGCGGCGAATGGGAGTGGGAGGTTCGAAAATTAAATAGATTGGTGGGGGAGAGGTTACAAAAGAATACGCAGAGTTTAGAAGTATTCAGTAACAACGCTTTATTATTGAGAATCATTCAGCACTAAATATTTAAATGGTAAATGCACGTAGCTTTAAAAAATTAATGCAATGCATTTTTTTTTTATCTTTCACATTCCTAGTGAAATTACAGCCATCATATGAAAGTCAAAATGTGTTTAACTGCATTTTTGTCCAAGAAATAGGGATTTCATACGCATTCCCATTTTCTATAATGCTCAAATGTGACAGAAAAATTTTCATTGATAATTCAGCGCAAAATATCATTCAAAACATGCATTTTTAGAGGACAATTATAAATGGCAAGATTAATAATAGCTAAGTAAATAAAACAAAAATTTAAAAAAAATTATTATTATAAAAATATTGTATTCGATTTTACCAGAACTTTATGCTTGCAAAAACTTTGTAGCAAAAGGAATTTTTCCTAGTCTACCAACATATTTTTTTGAATATGTAGTTTTATTAAAAAAAAAATACTTAAGTCATTTTATTAAAATATGTAAATTTTTAATATATAAATATGTAGCCAGTCAACTACACTTTGTGTAAGATGTCATCAAGACATGTTTGAATAAACGTTTAAAAAATTACTGTAACGCACTCATAAAATACTTCTTAATGCAATTCCCAATAAATAATATACTTGTAACATATTGAATATCAATAGTTTGGCTTGGTTCGTTGGTTTGGTTAATTAAATATATAAAGTCACACTAGAGCTTCACAGTGGGTAATTGGCAAAGGTTCGGGGCCTTTCTCGAAGGAAAAACCCGAGAACGATGCCTCGTATTTTTGAACCATGGTCAGATGACGATGAATATCAATAGATTTATAAAAAGTGAGACATTCTCTAATAGCATTATTCCTAGTTAAATGTTTTCGAAACAAATTGCAGTTTAAAAGTTAATTGATTGACAGAAATTTTCCAAAGCTTCAAAAGCGTTCCTGTCGAAAAATCTTGCAATAGAAAAACGTGAGACTATTTTATTACAAAAACAAAATTTGCATTTGTACTTTCAGCTAAAGCATAAGTTTCGTGACATTAGACTAATAACAATGCTTAATTCAATAAAATTCCAATACACTAATTCTCCTCTGAGTTTACAATTCCACTTTTACGGAAAAAAACAAAGAAATTTTTGTCACTTCTTATTAGCACTACACAACTTAAAACGATATCGTAACTCCTCCGATATTCAAATCAACTACCGACCCCCAGAAAGGAAGACGCAGCTTTCCGAAAGAATGCCGAAGAGGCAATCAAGTTCGATGGCAGAGCGAGAGAGAAAAAGAGGGATGCATGTCCAGTAAAAGCGTAATCCCCATCATAAAACTAGACCAGTCTTGGAAATGGAGAGAGGGAGAGATAGAACGAACAAAAAAAAGGAAGAATTCGGAAAGAGTAAGATCTCACCTTTTTGGAGGAGGATGCCTTTGTTTCAAAAAGGAGAGAGTCCTGGAAAATGAGAAGAGGTCAAAGAAGGGGGGATCATTGAAATGCGGGTCTAATGTTTCCTTATCGGGTTCGTGAGTTATGGCCTGCCAGGCGCCCAGGCCTCTGCAAATCCAGGATGACGTAAATCGGGCACCGTTTCTCTCACCCCAGATGTGCTTTAGTGGTGGGGCAATATTTCTTCCCTGGGCCACTGCAATTGGGATGCAGGAAGACAGCATTATAGGGAGGGCGCCCTGCCTCCGTACACCTTCCTAATGCCACTTGTAAATGGTGCGCCCTTCCGAGGATATGGATTCGCAACAAGCCACCGCCGGTAACTCTTTCTCGCCCCCGACAGCTTCCTCTCGCTCATTTCGAAGTCTTTATTTCGACGGGAGAGTGGACGTCTTCAGCGTGGGACACCGATGGTAACCGTACCACCGCTCGGTTAATCGAAACGTTTCATATGTAGTTAAAAGATTGTACTTTAAAAAAAATCATAGTCATGGTTATAAGGACTGTGATATTTAAAGTTATGTCAATTGTATTCAGGATTTAGTCACCATAAACTTTTTTGCAATGATAAAGTAATCCAGAACCGTAATTATTAACCAAATGTTACCAAGATCTCTGTTTGAACTCGGCTTATTGTAATTTCGTCTTTTTGTAGTAAACGACCAAACGCGATGTTCGATTATTTTCAACGGAACATCCATGAAGGAACATTCATGCGAATTTGGCATGAATGTTCCTCAATGACTTTAAGGAACATTCATGCCAAATTTGCATGATTTTTTTGTTTGTTGTTTTGCGAGGTCTACTGTTCTTAGAACTACTGGTATTTAAAATTTTTATTAGTTATTTGATTCACAATTTAAAAAAAAATCTTTAAAATCAACTAAATCACACTGCTACGCAAACAGTTTTTGTGCAAGCTTGCAGTGGATATTTGAACCGTGTGGAATTTCTACAATTAAGGAAAGCGCAAGAAGCAAATTGTAGACTTCTGATAACTTTACGTTTAGTTATTCACTTAATCCCGTTGGTGAAAATTTTAGATTACAGTTTACTTTCGCGTCTATTGCAGTATACTGAAGGCAACTAGTGACTGACCATAAAACAGTCAGTCAGAAAAATAAAATATTTAGCCATGCCCTCCAACGATTTGCAACGGTCATTTCAGAAAATAGAAAGGTAAATTTTAACGTAGTCACTTAATTCATTCGACATCTATGTTACCAAGAAAGTGAGAAGTTCTCTAACTAAAATCTATAACATAACATAACAACACAATTTTTTTAAAGAATAAAGCCTAAATTCTAGATCTTCTGACGTAATAAGGTTGGCACAAACTAAGTGAACTGCTATAACAACGTATATGTACTAAATTCAATATAGATACTAAAAAAGTGCATAACATTTTTCGTGCATAACATAAATATAAGCTAATTAGAGAAATATTCATCGTTTAATGGTATTTAACATTTAAACAGTATTTTTTTAATGTATACCTTTATTACATAGTGTTTTATTAAATTATAGAGAAATGTATGCTATACTAATATTTGTAAACAGCGGTGTACTGGATATACGCAGATTAACGATTGCAAATGATTGTGTAGCTAGCTATATATTACTTTATTTAATAGCAAAAATAAAACATTTTTTGAATTATCTAAATTTTTTAAATATATTTTTTTAAGATAACATATTGTGAATAAAATATTTTTTTTTTTATTTAACTCCAAGTATAAGCTTTGCGATTTTTTTTTTTGCCGTTAAAAATTTCCAAAAATACTGTTTTTACTTTTTCTTGCTTAAGATAAATATAAGCTAAGATTAATATAATATATCATCTTTGTATAAATGCTCGTTAAAATTACACCGGAAAAATCGCTTGTTATTATACAACATAAATGACAATGTGCGTAGAGATACAGTGTATATAACATAATTTTTTTTTTCTGTAATCTGTAAATATATTTAATTGCGATATTCTTACAATTTCTGTTTTAATACAAGAAAATTAAAAATACTGTTTTAAAATAAGAATATTATATCAATTATTTCTTAATATATCAATTCAAACATTTCTTATTTGAAGTAGAGTTTCCTTCCCTTGCTCCCAATATATTGGTTCGTTTTTGAAAACTGAACACCAAATTTAGCACTGCGATGGGCGTCAACACATTGGTCAAAAAAAAATCTCCACACCCCTTTTTCGTCATGTAAAATATACCTTCCTCCAAGAAAGGCCAATCGTCGGTCATGTATCGTTCCAGAATACCGCTCATTTCCGTAAATAGGGTCTGTGCAGTACAACGACACGCTTGTCCATGGAGTTGCCAGTTAGAAAGATAAATAGCTGCATAAAAGAGAGATGAAATTTCACTGCGTATGGCGACCATTTTTTAAAAATAAAACCGTTTCCCTCTTTATCGCGCTGCATCAATAAATAAAAATAGAGAGAAAATTCGGGAAAGGGACATTACCGAAGAAGTCCGCCGAGGGGGTGTGTGTTTCCAGGTCCCCCATTCTCTTAGTCTTTCAATTTGAAAAGAGAATGGTACATAAAATAAAATAGGGGCAGAGAAGAAGGACTCAACATATTTATGAGGTCCAAAAGACACCTTAAATCACTTAGTGACCCGTAAATAAATAAGGCGTAAATGACAGATAAATCCTGGGTGTGCATTAGGAAGGAGTGGTAAGTAGCCAGGGAATGATAGGGGCCAGAGAACGATTTCAAAGATTGTTAAAATGATAGATTGGTGTACTCATCGCGCATGGTAGAGAAACATAAATTTATATTAAGTTATTAAAAACTGTCGTCCTGAAAAAGGAATAGCGTCGTTAAGACCTAAAATCATATTTTTTTTAAGTATGATAAAGGATAGAATGGTGAACTATAGTCATTTTAAATAGTAATGCGGGGAAAGGTAGACCTCGTGACCAAAAAAAACGAAAATCGAACTTTACATGAAAAGGGACTAATATAACGGCCTCCATATTAAAACGAAATCAAATAATAAAACGGCTACCCTCTTGAAAAGAAATTAAATAATATAACCGCCAATATCTGGAGAAAAAAATTTAAAATCTTTTTTTTAAAACACATGTCTTTTTTATGACTTCAAGGAATATTCATGCCAAATTTGAAAAAATTCGTACAACGCGTTTGGCGGTGACTGCGTAAAAATAAATTTACAAACAGACAAAAAACCGAACAGTCGAGTTCATACAAGACCTCGCTAACATTTAGTCAACTACACCCAGTTTTTGAAATGCATTCCTAGTAATTCTGGGAACAGTAAACCTCGAAACAAAAAAAAATCCATAAAAAAACCTTATACGTCGTTATTAAATGACTTCAAGGAACATTCCAGTCAAATTCGAAGAAAAAGGAATAACCATTTTGATGGTGACTGCGTAACAGACAAACAGACGAATTGCTGGACGGTCGAATAAAAACAGGTCCTCTCTAACGCTTGGTCAACAAATAATTTCAAGAGTAACTTCGCAAGAGGAATTATTAAAAGACTGTTAATGCCGAAATACACATGGTCATGAAAATAAATAAAAGCATGGACTTTCATTTCATTACATTATCAGAGTTAACTGTTATCACAAAAGATAATTATATTGGTCAGAGAAATTTCAACATTCAGAATTTAAAACAATTAAAAATTATTTGTGATTGTGATTTTAAAAAAATTCGGTCAGTTTTAAGAATCACCTCACGGTAAAGTGGGGGGGGGGGGAATGGTTAAAATGAGTATTTTGAAATTAAATAATAAATTACATATTTTGTGTGTTAAACTTAGACTTCGTCACGTTTTTTTTTTTAATTTACTTCGCTCAAGAGAGAACATTTTAGCATAATAAAATTAATTAATAAATTTCTGGGGGATTTAATTCAAAGCCAACTGTCAATTTGTCTGAGTATACTAAACAACTTGTGATAGTTTTGATACACGAAAACTTCTAAATATAACCTAGAAAAGTTGAATTATCTCCAACAGAAATTGGACATTGAATGTAAAAAATCTAGTTTTAATACCTATGATCACTATCCCTTAACTTATTTAAAAAAAATTATTCATGAATTGAAAAATTAAGTCTTTTGTACTAAAAATGGAGTAAGCTATAAATGAAAACTAAATATACATTGCTCTTCGGATATAAATGAACGCAGAATATCTCGATTATATTATGTACAAATTATCAAAGCTTAAAATAATGCAATCTCAGCCTATATTCAAAATATTTGTTCCTTATAATTTAATTATGAATTCCATAAATTGAAGGTAATTCGGTAATATAGTCGATATTTAAATTGATTCTAATTTATTGAAGATTCAAAATCCAAATAAATTTATTCGAAGATACGGAATTTAATTGAAAGTAACTCACGAGTTGGTAATAAAATATTTTTGAAAGTGTAATTGGTTGTATTAATAAATTTTCGTTTTGATTTATACTGTAAAAAAAATTTACTTAAAAAAATTAGTTACTGAATCTACTTATTTTTCTTTTGAGTACAACTGTATCGTAAATAAGCGATAACGTATTCAAATTGAAGTAGCCATACTTTCACAAAAATGAGCAGTGTGATTTAATATTGCTGAATTTAATATTGATACTGAGTTATTACAACTTAATTATTTTATTTCCTATTCTTTTGGCACACTCTTTTAACTTTTCTTTTGTTTATATCTACTTCACGTCGTCCTGGTAGTGCAACTGCGATCCGTGAGGACTTGGGTTCGATTCCCGGTAAGTCTTACTTGTAATTGCCGATATTTATTGAAAGTGATTTATGGAGGCAAACTATTGCTCTTTTTATTAATGTTTACTCATTTTTGAGTACATGTCTTCCCAAAAATGAAACTAATGTATTCGAAGCTATGATAAGCATCGAATGTACTCATAAAATGAGTACATTTTACTTATTTTTGTGCACCTACTTTTAACAGTGTATGTTTTTCTTAAACAGTTCTTACTTATTCTAGTCGAACTTTTGGGAATCTTTTTATTGAATATACGTGTGGTTTTAAAATTTGTTTTCAGTTTTAAAATTGATAATATTTTTTTAAATACAAATTGGGGAATTTGATTTATGTTAAGAACATCATGTTCTTCGGAAAATGTTTGGAAACTTCGACGCATCGGAATATGACTGGTTATTCCATTTTGTAAGAAAACTATTAATTATAGGTTAGTAATTTAGGTAGCAATGATATATTGAAATAAATATATGGGTAATGTTTCAGAAACTAAAAATTGAATTAACTAACATTAAACCAAACCAAGATAATTATTAAGCGAATATTAATTCTTTTTTAAAAAAAAGCATAAAAACAATCAAATTTATCTCTTTTGTCTTGAAAAGTTAATAATAGTAACGCATTAAAATAATTTTTCCTTATATATTTTTTAAATTAGGGGTTTTCAAGAACTTCTTAAGAGCTTTGACATACATAAATTGTTGACTTTTAATATAATTTCTTTGAAAGAAATTTTAATTGGCTAGAACGCAAAACATTTAGAATGTAAATTATAAAAAATAAGAGTGTTCTTTATTCGCATTGTTAATAATGTGTTTGCTTTTAACACTGATAAAAGTATTAACTACTTTATTAAAACAATTTAATGGAAAATAAATTAGTACGATTTTTAAATAATAAAGCGCGAAACGAAATCCTTTTAACACATCAATTTTTTACATTATCGTAATTTCCACTAAAGTTTGGTTTTATTTGAGTCCGAGAATTAAAATCAAATTTTTAAAAAGGCAACTTTTTAAAGTATTATAAAAAGCTAAACTTAAGTCTGAATTTATGTTCTGTAGGACAAAGTGGATAAAAAAATCAATTCCTTTAAGTTCAAAGCCAATTTCTCTCTGAAAAAAATGTATATAATTAAAATGATTTTACAATAATATACCCTTTTCATTGAGAACACAATCTTTTATTTTTATTCAATTACGAGGTTTATAAATATTCCTAACAATTATTTTTTTTATTATTTTTTTTATTTATCCGCCTTTTTGAAAAACCGACTTTTTATTATTTATTAATTATTATCATTCATAAAAACACGCGATAGTATAAATAATGGTTTATTTTTATTCAGGAATTTTTGCTGTATTGACGTCATATTTTATTTGTTTCACAGATGATTTTTTTTTAAATCGTTTAAAACTTTCTGCATGGTTTTTTCTAACAACAAATTGCGTCTATTTTGTTTTCACAAAATGTTCCTTTTATTCAATTTTTTTTTATACTGGTATGTAAATTAATTATATTAACATATAAACAGTGTTAAATATGTTGTAATTAATTATTGTTATTTATAAACTTCAAAATTAATATATTTGTAATATATGGCACTTTTCCGAAAATCGCTAAATTTTAACAAATTTTCTATTTTTTAACGTTAATAATTCGATTACCGAATTTCTTTACTTTCCGAATCATTGAAAGAAATCTATAAATAAAGTAGAATTGTTTCTAATTTATTCATTGGAATGTATTAAAAGGATTCCATGTATCAAACAAGTTACAAGGTTTTTTCGTATACTCAAACAAATTAGATTTAATTTTGGACTTGATTTTAATCATTCATAAATTTAATTATTTGCTAAAATGTACTCAAGTTAAACGTACTCCATTTTTAAAAAGAATAAGATCAAAGTATAAGTTTAACAATGTGTAATTTATATTTAAATTAAATATATTTCCCCCCAACTTACCCTATGATAACATTAATTAAAAAATATTCAAGTTTTTTTTATCTATTTTCTGTTATTGTAAAACTTCAAAACATGTTAATCCTTTCAGTTCATCTAAGTAAACTTGTAGGACTAACTATAAATTGCCAAAAGTTTGGCATAACTCCAATGTTTTTGAGACTTAAACAACAGTTAATGTATTTTTCAACTCAGAAGACTATAGCAAACAGTTATCTGAAATGCTGTTCTATAAATTCGTTAATATTTTCTCAGCCATTTTAAATTATTAAAGTTTTATTTTTAGTAATGCCAATATTGAGTTTTTACTTTGAAATTTCTCTTGCATTCCTTTGCAAGAATATATTTTATTTCACAATTTCTAAACAAAAAACCAGCAAAATAAAGATTTTAAATTTTTTAAATACTTATAAATTTATTCAATAATTTATTTATTAAAAACAGCTAAAAATTTAAAACCATACCTAGAACTTTAATATTTATTCAAACAACTAGTAAACCATATCCCAATATTACTTGTGCAATTACATAAAACGAATGAATTTGAAAAAAAATATAGATATAAAACTGGTATATATGAATTCGGTTTTTTTTGTAATAATTACAAAAAAATAACTATAAAAATATTGATTTTTATATCTGTTTTATTTCTATTCCTAAACGGTGAAGAGTGGTTAAAGGGCCGGTCATTCCACGCTATTCCTCCGTAATTTATTCCTTCCGCAAATTATTTTATTATTTGTTAATTAACGTAAAATAAACCCAATTACTTTAGTGGGTTTAGTTAGTTTTTATAGTTTATATAAAAGAAATTGGATTTATTTTACGTGAATTAACATATAATAAAATAATAACAAAAAGTTGTTAAGGGGAGAAATCACAGACAAATGCCGTGAAATGGTTCTTTAATTAGTCATCCTATTCTGCGAATTACTGCATAAATTTTATTTTGTTTAACTAATACCAAGCGTAACATAAATGCAAGCGCTAAAAATATCTTCTCCATCTCTTTAAAAAAAATTCGTTGCATGACATACTTTCGATTGAGTCTACAAAATAAACATTGCTTATCGGTCAAACGGGTTTGTGACAAAAAATATGAGCTATTTGGGCTCGAAATAAGTCAAATTGAACATACAAATGGCTTTGAACATAACAGTTATGATATAAGTAGTATTAAAAACTAGACTTGCTGTCCCCGTGCAAATTTTA
Organism: Troglohyphantes excavatus; assembly: GCA_963932185.1. Lineage (NCBI taxonomy): Eukaryota > Metazoa > Arthropoda > Arachnida > Araneae > Linyphiidae > Troglohyphantes > Troglohyphantes excavatus. Next base: position 44,895,269 of record OZ010668.1, on the reverse strand, counting down.
TAAAATGCTCGGTTAAGTTTTTTATTTAAAATTATGAGTTGCAATATAATTCAGTAGAAATCGGTTACACTCAAACAATTATTTCGACTTCAAGTTTAAAACTATTTCGGTTATCTCATATTGAATACAAACACTTGGGGGTATTTTTTATGTATGAATTCGAAATCCGTTTTATATCAACTAAAATTTACTGCGGTAATGTTTTCTTAGTGGAATATAATAACTCTGCTCATCAAAATGTCGCCGAAATATGATACTTACCTTTTTTTTATCCTTTTAAATATCCAGAATGGTCACAAATTGTTGATCCATGGTCATTGTTTGGCTATTTAACTATACATAATAAATAATTATTTTTGCTATATGCTTTAGCTACCAGCTAAATATTACACAGCCAAACAATAACCACACCCCAACAATTTGTGACCACTCTATATTTAAACACATACGTTTATTTTATTTATATTAGAGATTTTCGATGTTCTCTTTTAGTTTCGGATAACTTATGTAAGGTTTAGAATTAGGATCGCAGGTTTGAACATTATTAATAAAAATTTCTCTACGGATAATTTAATGAAAACACAATAAAGCAACTTTTTTTAATTACTTGAACTCGAAGCATAGTTCTAAACATTACAACATTGTTTTTAACTAAATATTTTCTCGACTTTTACTAAACCTAGTATATACATTTTCAGTATTCTTACAGTGTAAGAAAAAAAAGTGCTTAAAAATGAGTACATGAACGTATTTGTTTTTGTTTTTTTAGTACAATTGCATCGTAAATGGACGATGACTTACTCAAATTTAAGTAATGTTATTTTCACAAAAAATGTACAGTGCGATTTAATATTGCTAATTTCAGCTTCCGTTTAAGCCATCCTAACAAATCGACCTGACAAACTTAAAATAGTTGTTCAGAAGATGTTTTTCTACATTATTTAGTGTCGTTTTCTTAAATAGAAGCTGAGTTATCACAACTCAATTATTTTACTTCTCATTCTTTTGACATTACTTATGTTTATAACTTATTCACGTCGCCTTGGTTAATGGATAAGACTCTGGACAGCGGTGCTTGCAGATCTGGATTCGATTCAAGATAAGTCTCCGTTATAATTGTCGATATTTATTAAAAGTGATTTATGAAGGCAGCCTATATAGGATAGCATCTGCTCTTTTTATTCATTTTTATCTATTGTATTTACTTTAAAGTACATGTCTTTTTCAAAATTGAAACTTGTGTATTCGAAGCCATGATAAGCATCGAATGCAATAAAAATGAGTAGATTTTACTTTATTTATGAGTAGATATCGTTATTCCAACTCGATTACTTTAATTCCCATTCTTTTGGCACATCTTTTTAACATTTCTTCTGTTTATAACTTCTTCAAGTCATCCTGGTAGTTTAACATATAAGGCTCTTGATAGCGGTGCCTGCAAATCTGCGTTCAATTCTAGATAAGTATCCATTGTAATTGTCGATATTTATTAAAATAGATTTATGAAGGCAGCCTATGTAGGCTAGCATCTGCTATTTTTATTCATTTTTACTCATTGTACTTATTTTAAAGTGCATGTCTCTTTCAAAAATGAAACTAATGTATTTGCAGCCATGATAAGCATGAATGTAATCAAAAATTAGTACATTTTACTTATTTTTGAATACCTATTTTTAACAGTGTAGTTGTATGGAAATACAATAAAAAGAATTTCATGACAACAACACAATTTTAACATAAAACTAACATACTTTTTTAACGAATTACACACAGGTTTCTGATTTACCCAATCAAATTTGTAGACCATCAATCTCATAATCATATTTAAGTGTATAATATTCCATCACCTATATCAAATTTCAGTGCGGTTGCTTCATTTTGTTCTTAACCCAGGGGAGATTTTTCGCCAAATAAATTTTAACATTTAAATAAAATCCCACTTTTTTAATTTCTCTCGTGATTTTTCGTAAGCATTTTATACTTCAAGTAAAGTTTCAGCCTTTTGTATGAAAGAAAATATTAAAAATATACACATACATGAACAAATTATTTTTCCTAAATGCAGTTTATTTAACATGCTAAACGAAAAGGAAAATATATTTCTCTTCAAGTATACCTTCGTTGAATATATGTTGAATTTGTTTCGTTGTATTTGGATAAATATTTAGTTCGAACTATACATAGTGACACCTATTAAGCTGTTTATAAGATTTTTTTTTAATATGTTGTCTCACTCCTACAAAAGTTTCTTAGTTATAGATTGAACTATAATTACAAAATTATAAAGCATTTGTACAGTCGTAAAATGTAATTTTATTTGTAATATATACGCATATGATGATATGAAAGAAAGAAATCTAATAACTATGCTTTAAAATATATGTTTTTTAATAATTTTATTAAGTATTTTTTTAACTGTACGCTATACTGGTTATGAAGGTGTATATCAGTTCGGGTATATTACCAATGTTCACGGCAAGTCACCCCATAATACAAAAACTTAATAAAAAATCACTAAATTCAAACATTTTAAAAATTTTAAACTTTGGGAGAACTTTTCAACTTTAGCTTTCTCTACTAAAACAAATTAAGAAATTTGTTTGTTTGTTTTTAAAAGTATGTTTTGAAAATATAAATTAAACTAACACATTGCCCGTCCATCAGAGAGTTAAGTATTTTAATAAATTTACATCGCCCTATACCGTGGTTGATAACTTTTTAAATGGAAACTGAGAGGAAGAGAGGCTTCTGAAAAAACTTATTTCAAAAATAAAAAAATAACTGAAATTTTAAAATTAAAATTTTTGAACACATTCTAACGTTAAAGAATACTTATGTAAAATTTACTATTTTCGTACTCCTGTGTACAAAAGAAATTGAGGTATTATGGCCGACATAAAAACTCTCGGTTTCATTATTAAAATAGACTATTTTAAGGAATACTTCTGTTTGATTTATTGTTATTATTAAAGATTATTTTAATTACAAACTTTTGCTAAAAAACACATTCATATTTTTGGGAACATAGTTGTTAGACACTATCTTAACCTGTTCACGCGATTTTGTGTAGCAAGGTTATTGAAAATATTTACGAACACAAATGAAGGAAATATTTCGTGAAGAACTCATTTACATATAATAATGAATCCTATTAAATATCTTTTAAAAACTATCAATATATTTAAAGATTAAGAACTAAATGATCATGAGCATTTTTAAATTTCCAAATTAAAAGCTACAATTATCATTAAGTTCACATTTTAATATTTATTTTTATTTGTAAACGTTCCTTTTTAATAATTGACAACTATTTTAATTAATGGACAACTTAAAGCTTTTACAATTTAAATATATGACATAAAGTATCGCTGGATACAAGTACCAAGAGACGCGATATTTTAAACTGGTATCTCCATCTAGTGATGAAGTACTGCAATAAAAGAAAATCTCAAGTTTCGTCTCGGTACCCAATTTTCTTGTAAGGAAAAAACATTTTCCTTGGTCCTTTAATAAATAAATTCATAAGTTTTTTTTTATTGTATATAACTATATATATTTTTTAATAAATGATAAATGTTTTTAGCTATTAAATATAAAAAAATTGCCGATAGTTTATAACGTCATTACAAATAAAATTCAAACGAACTTCAATATTCGAAGATTTTACAGATAAAGATATACAATTATCAAATGACTAATAACTATTACATGTAAACTAACGTAGATTTTGTAAATAGGATACTTGGATTGAAGAACTATCAAAACACTTCCACTGTAAATGATAATAACTATCAATGTATTTGATTCTTACTAACTTATTACGGTTTAAATTAGTTAAAGACCCAAAATTAAATAGTTATTTTAGTTATAATTTATGTTAAATAGGTACGTTATAATCTTCGTTGCTAAAAAAGGTTTGTATGAACAATAATAATCACTATCGGAATAAAATTTAATAACGTTATTATTTACTAGAAAAAATAAAATGTACAAATTTTCCCTTACTTGACAATAAGATCTCGTTATAGAAAAGTAGATAGGTCTATTATAAAATTTTTAATTAAATTTTATATTAACATTAACGTATTCCAATTATATTATACAGTTTTATTATTTTAATTTTAATATACTATTTCACTGTGAACACACAAAGAAGGTCTAATTTTAACGAATAACTTAATAGCTGCAAGTAAATCTTAAAAATTACAAAAAACAAAAGATCTCCGAAATAACAGCAACAAAAAATATTCTGCTCATAAAAAATATTTCCAAGTTTTATTTAAGGTAGTATGGATGCTAATTTTAATAGGTTTATATAAAATTATTAAAATAACTTGCGTTTAAAAATAAAATTAATACTTTTTCTGAACGACCAAAAAAAGGCGTTCCGAAAAATAAAATACATTTACCTCGGTAAAAAAATGAAACTGTTACTCCGGTATTATGAATGAATTATTATTTATAATAATAATAACACAAACTAATATCCATAGAAAAAAAAGGGAGAACACAATTTTTTCATAACCTTTATTCAGAAACGTTAAAAAACAGGCAACACACATTTTTATTACCATCTGTGACGTACCACACGGGACGTTTCTAACGTGACGCACACATATCGAGAATATGACGCTTTTACAACCCCTTATGCAATACAAGCAAAATACGTGACGTTAGAAGTTCAAACGAAACATGGGAAATTAGATGAGAAATAAATGGTTTCCCAAAATGATGTTCGTGACGTCATTTGTAAAAGAATAGTTAAAGAAAAAAGTTATATGTACTAAAATTACCAGATCTAATTTTAACTGTCTTTGATAATTTCAAAATAACTTTTAGGTATAGGGTAAAAAACATTTAATAATTATAGCTGTCGTATTTTTAGCTGTCGTATTAGTGTCAGTTCAAGGAGATTGAATTAGTTTTTAATAAAATAAAAAGTATCAAATTGTGTATTTTTGTTTTCCGTACCGACATTTTTAAATAGGGTTAAAAAATTTAATACGCACATTGTCAAGTTGCTTTAAGTCAAGCGAAATCATAGTATTTCGCGCAGATGTCTTACGATATTTTTAATCAAGTTTTACTAAATTATCAATTTAAATGTGGAGATAACCAAAAATTTATTTAAGAAAATTTTGATTTAGCACAGATCAAAACACTTTTTAAAAATATCCCAAAAAGATATAATAATAAATTTAAAATATACAATTAAAACCTAACATTATTGTGTATAATATTTGTTCAAAACAATTCGGGACGGGGAGATGGTGGTAGTGGAAAATATAACGTGGCAAAACATAAAATACAAAAAATACGTAATAAATAATTTCTCTTAATACTCAAAATTATATTATCAACTGAAGTAACGACCTCCTTGTATAGTAAATCTGCTATTTGAAAACAAATCAAAACAATCGAAAGATCTTGCCCATTTTTTTTTTACGAGCTATCATCCTTCAGATAGCCAAAGAAACCAACAATGAGACCTACCTGATAAATCCAGAATATGTTCGTGAGTTTCTACCTATATTTTAATTTAAGTAGTCTAATGGTTCTTCCAGATGTTGACGAATATATATGGCTAAAAATTGAAAACGGCCGTTCATATTATACTTTAATGCTGGATTGTGCTGTGATGAATTCATATACTCGCAATTTCAAGCAAATGGTTGGTTAAATTAACGTCTAAATAGATATACAAAATGGGCTATTGGTAACGGTTCAAGCAGTTACTTTAAGTTGGGTAATAAAGTTTCTACATAATTATTTACATCTATATTAAGATTTTACACCAGAAAACCCGGCTGTAATTTAGTTTCTTGTTTTTACTAATGTGATATATGAATATATTACCGTATAAATTTTTGCATTACAATAACGCAGTAATGAAACGTACAATTATAATTATATTCATTACAAAACTAATATATTTTTCAAATATTGTTAGAGGACATTAATTATTTTTTGCCTTATTACTTTAACAATACACATTTTTTTGTAAAATAAATTCTATATATTTCACATTTCTATAAAAATTACTTTTAAATATTAAATTTGAAATTCGATATTCTTTATCTCAGCTTTTAGTTTTAGCCAATGATCATCAATGAAACGAAAAATTTCAAAATTTATTACGAAATAAATAAAAATACTACAAAATCAATCTACAAAGTTCATCGTGACGTAAAATAGAATTGTTTTGATAGATTCAATTAATTAAATTTAAAAACAATCCACGTAATTTCTTTAGGTGTAAACTAATTTTTTTATATATATTTTAATTAACTGTAATATTACTCACCAAGATGAATTCCCTCTACTCAGTTTTATTTAGATTCTACATTGTAAAAAAAGGAGTACTTAAAAATGAGCACCTGAACCTACTCGTTTTTTTTTAAATACAATTGCATCGTAAATGAGCGATAACGTACTCAAATTTAAGTAACCGCACTTTACCAAAATTGAGCAATGTGGTTTAACATTGTTAATCTCAGCTTCTGTTCAAGCGATCTTAATGAATTCTGTCAAAATTTAAAATAGTTGTTCAGAAGTTGTTAAATTATGTGATGTCGATTACTTAAATAGAAACTGAGATATTACAACTCAATTATCTTACTTCCCATTCTTTTGGCACACTTTTTATATATTTTTTAATTTTCTTCTGTTCAAAACTTCTTAATGTCGTTCTAACGGATAAGGCACTGGAATGCGGAGCTGAGGGTCTGGATCCCGGTAAGACATGATTGTAATTGTCGATATTTATGGAAGGTGATTTATGAAGGAAGCCTACGTCGGCAAGCATCTGCTAGTTTTTGAGTGCATGTCTTTTCAAAATTGGAACTTATGAACTCGGAGTCATTATAAGCATATATGCTAAAAAATAACTACATTTTACTTATTTTCGAGTACTTTTTAACGGTGTATGAATTATAACCATAAAGGTCAACTTGGAGGGTTCTCTCTAACCTGAAACATGTAGCGGAATATACTTCTATTATGAAATAAAATGTTGTACGCAGAAATCTTACCTGAGTTAGAGTTGTTGATAGTTTGGCGAACAGTTGTGAGCATGTGATGAGGTAGAACTTTGGACTGTTGCAGAGTAGCCTGCTGAGGTAGAAGTGGTTGTGGATGATTATGATGATGAGTACCTGTTCAAAATACAGTGAAATCATGAAATTTATAAACTAAAAATACAAAATGTACGTTAAGATAAACGTTTGAATTTTTTCAAATATCATCTACATAACTTTCAATATAATTTGAAAAAAAAAAGCTCTTGATAACGTTAGATAAAAATTTACAGTTTTAAACAGGAAAACTTCCATCTATTTTACCGTTATTGAATAAAGCATTACTGAAAAATATCCCAAATTAAAGGCAGTCAACAGTTCGAAAACTTATGATGTCCTTTTCTCATGATAAAAAGCTTAAATCATGCATATTCTTAAACACACTAGTATAATACCCTTGTGCTTATTTTTTTAAAGTTTCTGTGCTATGTATAAAAGCGTCATATAAATGAAGTTTTCTTTTTGAGGGGGAGGAGGCGTTTAAATTTATATAATACTTTAAATTAAATTAATATAATATGAATTCTTAAAATTTCTCTCTTTCTAAAAATTCGTAACAATCAACCCATTACTGTTTCTTTTATTATTACATTTTAAAACGACATTGACTAAGTCAAAGTCGTTTAAATTTCATTCTCAACTCTAAACATTGGAATTTAATAATGCATTTGGACATAACTTTCGATTTTTATAAAGTTTATAAATAAATTATAAACAATAAATTAAAAGCAGTATTTTTTTTTAAATTCCCTTAAATAGTTTTTCAAAAAGTGTTTTAAAAAAATATCTTGATACAATTTATGTTACGTTTTGGTTCTATTACACATTCTATCAAAACCATTGTCAAAATGCATGTCAATATAGTACTTTTTCCTTGATGGTCATTTAAAAGAAAAAAGGATAATTTTAAAATTTTATGTATTTGTAAATGTTTAAAAAATAATTAAAATCCACTTTCTTTTTTTTACGTCGCTGTAGCCTAATTCAATTATACTATATTAAAAAACGTGGTAAATTATGTCATTGTAACAAAAAAAGAAGAAGAAAAATACACAGCGTTAGAGAAGTCCCTGTTTTAACTGAACCGTTTGGCATTTTGTATGCTTGTCTGTAAATCTGTTTGTTTACTACGCAGTCAGAACAAAACTTAGTTTTTTGATTTTCGTCAAACTTGACATGAAGTCATTAACAACGCCTTATATGTTTTTTTTTTAAAGATTTTGTTTTTAGTCACGAGGTCTACTGTTTTCAGAACAACTAGTAAATAATAATATTCATTAATTACAAGTTCATTCATTTGAAAGAATTTAAACATTTATTAGTATAAAAATAAAATAATAATTTTAAATGATAACACATTTTTCAAACAAAACATTTCCACAAACGTTTTCTACCTTTCTCATGTCGCATGTTTTATTACATGTTTGGAAATTTTTTATATTTCTTTATTCCCAGACATTTTTTTTGACAAACAACAACACTTATGTTTCATGCTAGTATTTCTGAAAAATATGAACTTATATTTATGTTATATCAGTTATGCTGATTATATATATATATATATATATATATATATATATATATATATATATATATATATATATATATATATATATATATATATATATATATATATATATATATATATATATATATATATATATATATATATAATGAGTTCGACGGTCCGTGTAAGAAAAATAAGCTATGTGTAAGCTTGACGGGGAGGGACCAGTTGAAAAATCCCATTACAAACATGCCAAGTTTATGGTCGCTGCTCCCCAAATACTTTTATTAAAAAAACTTATGTTTGGCAATGTTGTTAAGTTTGTTTCTATCGATTCATTCTTATAAATGAGTACAATTTTTGCCGTATCAGTTACGCAAAAGTATTGTTTTCAAACAGGGTTCGAAATTAGAAAATAAATGTTATGCTTCTTTGGCAACTCGCAATTTTTTCTAGTTGCCAAAATATTCCACTTAAGTCTAATTTTAAAATAATTCTTAAATTATAGTTGTTTAAGAAGAACTGCCGATTGTTATGGTATGTTTAAAATCGTTAAAACTTCCTTTGAATAAAGTTACAAGCATGTTTCCATTTGTACTCTAAAATATCACCGTCTTGCTAACAAAAATTACTGAAAACTAATAGAGTAATTTTTAAAAAACTTTATTTTAAGAAAATTATTTTTAAAAAAATTGAAAGAGACGTAAAAAATGCGACTTAATGTAAAAATATGGTCATCAAACTGAATTTATATAAAAAGCTAGGCGCCAAAAATGACAACCGGGTACGAAATTATAATCGTTAAACTGAAATTTTTAGGTACAAAATACTCTCAACGACCGCTATTTCGAATTTTGGTTCAAAAGGACACGAAAACACAACTTTACAATAAGCAAATTAAAATAAAAATTGTGACTTTCCCGCAAAATGGCAGACATTCCCCCGTAAATCATCAATGCCCATCGAACAATTCTATTTTACTGCTAAGACAGAGGAAGCAAAACGGGATTAAATGAAATATCGTCCACTCGCCCAAAATAAAAATAAAAAGTCACAATTCCCCGAAATCCGATGTCGTCTTCAATGCTCACCAATTTCCTCGGGGGTCCCTACTTACACATCCATCTATTTGGCGGACCCTTAAAAAAAAAAAAGAGGGGGGGGCGAAAAGAGAGAGAGAAAAAGAAAATCAATTTTACGCAAAGCAGAGCAGCCCGCTTTCCATTTCAGGGAACAGCTACAAACTCCAACGGATGGAGAGAGAAGAACGAAGAGGAGAGAGAAGGGAGAGAGAAAAAAATATGAGGTGGGAAAATATATGGGGAGAGAGAGAAAGGGCAGAGAATTTTGTAGCGTCCAAATCAGACTGGGCAGACGATCTTTCAGCTCTGTGTCCGACGTCCACCCCCAAGCGACGGACAGACGGACCGAGCGACAGAATGATGAGCGAGGTGACTGGAAGAAGCGACAGGGGGGGGTGGGGGAGAGGAATGTGTAAAGGATGGGGATGGAGCGAAGAGGCGAGAACCGAATTTCCATTTCTTTCTTTTCAACCGCAGCCTCCTTCCGGGCGTGGAGGGTCCAGTTTACATGTAAATTCCGATAAAATTTCAGCATACCGCAAAGGGGGACAACCATTTTTTTTTTCGTCTGCTTTCACTTTCGTCCACCCTCGAAAAGTTCGGTTTGATCAAGACGCCCCCCGTTTCCATGCAACTTGCATGAGATGCAGCCTCGGGGTCCCTTTTCTGCATTTAATGAAGGTTCGCACACTCTTCGAGACGCTCGACGAAGGGAATATTCGGGCAATTTCGAAGGAAGGGATTGCCCGATATCCAAAAGGGAAAGGGGGGATGATGCCCGTGGGAACTGGAACATATTACCATCAGTTAGAAACGTATTCCTATTTATCAAATGCCATCAGAAGGAGAATGTGCTTAACTTTTCGTGTTTCCGTTTTCTAACTTTTTATCTTCTTTCGATGGGGTGGTCAGAAAATAATTTTCGATTTTTTTTTTCTCCCTCCCCCCAACCGAAGGAGTGTTTTCTTAACGCATTATCTGCTAAGTCATGATCCGAACTCACGCATAGGGCAAGTGGTTTGCTTTCTCACAGGGTGTTTCTCCTTGAGAAGCCAAAGGCTGTTTGGAAGCAGTATAAACTCATAAAAAGTAATCTATTGCTTTTACCTGACGAAAAATACTTCATTTGAGTGAAAGTATATTTGAATTGTAAAATAGAATGCAATTAGTTTTAAATGATTATAGGTAATATTAAAAGACATGATTATACAAATAAAAATTAAAATATCGAAAAACATTTTTGCGCCTTAGGCTCAATCTACACGAACCAGTAAAACGCGCACGAGCATTTTCAGATGGCTTTGTGATTCGGGAATCCAAACCACACGTATGCTTGAATCACAAAGCCATCTGAAAATGCTCCCGAGCGTTTTGCTCGTTCAGATAGAATGGGCCTTAATCATTAAGCAATAAACAATAGTAAATATAATTAACATGTTCACTTAAGCATCATATACTAACAGATTTTTTTTTTAATTTCAATTATTTTCAAAAAACTCAGCAAAAAATAACAAATATTATTTCGCTTCTATTTTTTTTTATTCAATTTATATTTATTCGGTTATTTCCAAATTTTAATAAACTCGAAAATTGAATATGTATTACGATTCAAAAGGATAAGCCAACAAAAATGGCTTAAACGATTTTTTTTTTATTGGCAAAGGTAACCTACCGGACTTTTTTCAATACCTCATTTCTGATGTTATGATAACTAAAATACTGGTAATATTTTTTTTAATTATCAGTTATTCTTTGGATTCGATAGGAATTATGGAAAGCTGCACTTTAAAATCCCGATTTTGTACTCAGGTTTCTTTTATTCAAGAACAAATGAACCCATTTTTTTTTCATGTTTAAAAATATGGATACTGCTGTTTGGTCAAATAGTGGTAACTATAAAATAGTTGGAATAATAACTAAAATTATATTGAAGTTACAAACTTTCAAAGTGATGCTGACCATAATAACGAACCAGAAAAAAAAGCATGCAGGGGGAGGTAAATAAAAAAAAAAGTAAATTAACATGAGCGATTTTCAAAGAGTCTGTGCCCTCCTCCTTAATTGTAAACAATAAAAAATTTATATATTTAAAATGTGTAAGTGTAAATACTTTACGATAATAAACATTAAATAAATATTTAGGTGTATGATAAATAATGCTATATATTTACATTTATATCAATAAAAACATCTCATGAAATTTAAATATTAGCATCACATTTAAGCAACAAATCATTGAAAATTCGATAATAGAATTTTAATTTAACAAGGAAAATAATCAATTATCGTAAGTAAGTAAGAAAAACATCCAAAATTATTCGTTAGAAAAAGTAATAAAAGGGGGTAGTATTTTTTTTTTCAATAAGCATTAAGCGCCGTCACATTTTTTTTTTGTTTGGGGGGGGGGGGGGGGAGAGGGGTGAATGAAACAAGAAATCTCTCAACTTAACGATTCGAAATACCCAACTTAACGGCATCGGATGCCAGCTTAGGTGTTGTCCTCGTTATCTGACCATGGTTAAAAAAACGAGGCATTGTTCCCGGGCCGAGAACCGCCGCCAATAGCCCAATATGCAGCTCTAGTGCGACGTTATAAACCAAACTTGACAATCGAAATTCCCAACTCAACAATGCTACAAATGCCCAGTTCCAAATTATCGACATTTTTCAACTTTTTTTATAGATTAAGTAACATTAAAAAAAAACAGTTCTCTCAAAAGTATTGATTTGTGAAAAGCATGTTCCAAATGCAGTGTCCGTTCAGAGGTTCAATTTAATTTTAATCTTTCAAGTTGGGTATTTTTTAATCTTCCCTCGTTTTTATTCGCTAACAATACCAATTTTTTTACGGGTATAAATTTTCCCAATTCAAGTATTTTTAAGACTCGAAATTTCCAACTTTTAAAATTTCCAGATTTTTTTTTGGGGGGGGGGAGATCGTGCTCCCCCCTCCTGTGCGACGGGCCTGTTTTCAATATCTCTCGTGATCTGTTTTTCAATAAAACCAGAATTGCATATTTGGATAGGGGCAACCTACTTCAAAATCCTACTTAAAAGCAGTTGACGTGATAGATGCATCTCCAACCCTCACGTCAATATTTTATGAGAAAAAAAATCTATCAATGGCTCAAACACCGTAATTACAGATGAACGAGAAAACAGGGCTCCACTGCAAAATACATTACAAGATGCAAATGATACGTATTTTCCGACCACTCCGTCTAATTGTCAATAGGCCGGGCAAAACAGGGTCGAGTGGAATGAATCAGTTCCAGATCGGAAATATAAAATATTCAAAAACAAGTCTCTCAGGACGTCCCTAAAAAAAAAGAAAATGATATTACCTATTTCGCCGTCAGACTGAAGACCTCAAGGTATAATATGGGGTATGAAATGTGATCATTAAACCCAAATGGTTTGGAAAAAGCAATTTTGTTTGTGCATGCAATACAGGGCTCTGAAATGCATATTTTAGGGTAGATTCCCTATTGGCCGGAAGTTCCGTATCGATGAGACCCAGATCATAGGGGTATCGGTAACTGCCAGCTGATACTATATTAATTCTTTATTACTTTTTATACGTCGAAGCACGTCTTGGAAGTAAAGAGGACGATTTTCAACCATTATTAGGCTTTTAAAATGGGATAACAGGTGGTATGAATGACTGATTGGTGGATATTTGCGTGACTCCAATAAATTATGGAATTATGTTCTAAGAAGCACGCATGAAAAAAAAAAGTATAAGAACCTTTTCATATTTTTCATTTATTTTATTTATTTGAAAGGAAAATGTATCTAGTTGAAATTTATCATGAGCGCTACAATGTTGCATCTTACCAGTGGCGTATATACAGAGGGGCGTTAGGGCGCTATAGCCGTAAACGGCAGAATAAAAGGGCGGCGAATTTTCTTTCAGAAAACTTAG